>PITA01010293.1:31077-72904 GCA_004023965.1 Spilogale gracilis
TTTTTAAGATTTTATTTATTTATTTGACAGAGAGAGATCACAAGTAGTCAGAGAGGCAGCCAGGGAGAGAGGAGGAAGCAGGCTCCCCGCCGAGCAGAGAGCCCAATGTGGGCTTCGATTCCAGGACCCTGAGATCATGACCTGAGCCGAAGGCAGAGGCTTTAATCCACTGAGCTACCCAGGCGCCCTGTCTCAGGTTCTTGATCTCTGTTCCACTTGATAGACTCCTGGTCCATTTACAGTGTGGGGCTATCATAAACAAAGCCTTCAGGAACATTTATAAGCCTTTGTGTGGCTGTGCATTTTCTCTTGGGTAAATGGTTAAGAGTAGAATTGCTGTATCAAAGTGTAGGTGTGTGTCCAGTTTCATAGGAAACCCAAAAATGGTTATACCACTTTATGCTTCCTGTGGGAATCTGTGCATATTATACTCCCTTTTTGATATTTGGCATTGTCCATCTTTTTAATTTAAGCCACGTTGGTTGTTGTTTGGTATCTCCTTATGTTGGTTTGTAGTTCCAGATGACCCCTGAAACTGACCACTTTTTATTATTGGATACCAGTCCTTTGTCAGATAAATGTTTTCTAGTTTTTTTTTTTTCTGTGTTCTGCCTATTTGTTTTTAATACCATGTCTTGTGGTGTGGTCTAATATAACAGTTTTTTCTTTTTATGCTTATTACTTTCAGGGTCCTATCTAAAGAAACTGAACAATTCATGAAGAAAATTTTTTTTAACTTCTTAAAGGTTTTAGCTCTCACATTTAGATCTATGGTTTTGATATATGGTATGAAGTCAGGGTCAAAGGCATTCTTTCTCCATCTACTGTTGTGTTGCCTTTGTGGAAAACCACATGAAAAAACCATATGGCCTCATAATTGTAAGTGTATTTTTTTCTGTTCTTTCATTCATTCGAATCTCTTTTTGTTTTTGTGCCAGTCCCACATTGGCTTGAGTACTTTAAGTCTCAAAGTCAGGTAGTATGAGTCCTCCCACTTGATTCTTTTCTAAGAATTCTCATGTAAACTTTAGAATTTTCTTGTCAATTTCTACAAAAACCCTTGCTGGAATTCTATGGAATTTATAAATCAATTTGGAGAAGATTGACATCTTTTTTTTTTTTTTAAAGGGACTATTACAGAACAGTCCTTACTTTTTTTAAAGATTTTATTTATTTGAGAGAGAGAGAGAGTGAGAGAGAGCATGAGAGAGTAGAAGGCCAGAGGGAGAAGCAGACTCCCCATGGAGCTGGGAGCCCCATGTGGGACTCGATCCTAGGACTCCAGGATCATGACCTGAGCTAAAGGCAGTGGCTTAACCAACCGAGCCGCCCAGGTGCCCCGAAGATTGACATCTTAATAACAACATTGAACCTTTCAATCTTATACCTTCTTTTTAAATTTCTCTCTACAGTGTTCTGTGGTTTTCATTGTAGAGGTATTACACATTTTTTCAGAAATTATTCCTGAAGGGACACCTGTGTGGCTCAGTCAGTTAAGTGTCTGACTCTTAATTTTGACTCTGGTCGTGATCTTAGGGTCATGAGATTGAGTCTTGCACTGGGCTTCGTGCTGGGCATGAAGGCTGCTTAAGGTTCTCTTCTCGGGGCGCCTGGGTGGCTCAGTTGTTAAGGATCTGCCTTTGGCTCATGTCATGATCCCAGAGTCCTGGGATTGAACCCTGCCTCGGGCTCCCTGCTTGGCAGGAAGCCTGCTTCTCTCCCTCTCACTCCCCATGCTTGTGTTCCCTCTCTAGCTGTGTTTCACCCTGTCAAATAAATAAATAAAATCTTTAATAAAAAAAAAAAGATTTTCTCTCTCTCTCTTCCACTGTCCCCTTCTCCCCACCCCCACTTTTTCTCTCCCTGTTTCTCTAAAAAAAAAAGGAAGGAAATTATTCCTGAATATTATGGGTTTCAGTGCTATTGTAAATGTAATCTTTTAATCTCGTTTTCCAATTGTTAATTACTGGTGTATAAAAGTATAATACATTTTTGTATTTTGGCCTTGAATGCATCTGTTTTGCTAAAATCACTTGTTTGGTTTAGCTTTTCTGCCGAAATAATCATGTCATTCACATACAGACAGTTTTATTACTCAGGCAGTCTTTATGGCTTTCCTTTTTTAAAAAAAAATTTTTTAAGATTTTATTTGTTTATTTAGAGAGAGCCCAATCGGGAGAGCAGGGCAGGAGAGGGAGAAGTCTCCCCGCTGAGCAGGGAGCCCAGTGCAGGGCTCCACCCTGAGATCATAACCTGAGACAAAGGCAGAGGCTTAACGTCTGAGCCAGCCTGGTGCCCTTCCTTTTTTCTTTTTTTCTTGCCCTATTCCAGGAACTCAGATCTCCAGTACATAGTGCTTCACAGAAGTACCAAGAGCAAACACCTTTGACTTTTCCCCAGTCTTAAGGAAGCGGTCAGCGTTTTACCACTGAGTATTATGTTAACTGTGGTATTTTTTGTAGATGTGCTTTCTCAGATTGATGAGATCCTCCTCTGATCCTAGTTGATGGAAAATTTTTGTCCTAAATAGATGTTGAATTTTGTTAAGAGTGTTTTTCTGCATTTACTGAAATGATGCAGTTATTTCTCCTTTATTGGGGAAATATAATGAGTAACCATGATTTCAGATTTTTGTATCCGCTTTTCATTCCAGAGATCTATTTGATCATGATCTGTTATCTCTTTTACATTTGGCTGGATTTTGTGTGCTAATGTATTTTCAAGCTCTCCCTCTCTTCATTAGTGGCAGGTCCATATTTTCCGTTACCTAGGCCAGAAACCTCAGGGTCAAACTCAATTGTTGTTTTCCTCTCACATCCGTCGTCTGATTCCCCGCCTCTGCAGTGTGTGTTTCAGAGTCCATACCCTGACCACTTCTCACTTCCCCTGCTACCCTCTGGTTGGAGTCACCACCATCTTCCTGGTCTCTGCTTCTGCCCGTCTTCTCCTTCAGGCTGTTCCTAATGCAGCAGCCAGGGCTAACCCTGTTAAATCAGGTTATATCAGAACCTTCCCATGCGTTCCCATCATAGAAGCATTAGTGTGGCTTACGGGGTCGTGCGCTTGCCTGTCCGGTTTTTGCTCACGTCTTGACAGTTCCAGCCATGTGGCTCCCCTCGTTCCTGGAGTACATGTGGCCAGGTTCTTCCACAGGGCCTTTTTGCATTTTTTCCTCCTGCTAGAATACTCTTCTTCCAGATACCTGTATGACTTGATCCCTTTTTTTCTGTCAGGTTTTTATTTAAACATTCCTTTCGGGGCAGCTGTCATTGAGCGTCTCCCTTTGGTTCGGGTTGTGATCCTGGAGTCCCAGGATCAAGCCCGCGTCTGGCTCCCTGCTCGGCGGGAGGCCTGCTTCTCCCTCTCCTGCTCCCCCTGCTTGTGTTCCATCTCTTGCTGTGTTTCTCTCTTTCAAATAAATAAATAAAGTCTTTTTAAAAAAATACAATACAATAAACGTTTCCTTCAAAATGAGGCCTTCCCTAGTTACCCTGTATAAAATTGTGAGTTCCTACTACCACCACACAGCCCTCTTCCTAACTCCCTCCTCCGTTTTATTTTGCTCATTGGCCTGAATCCCCATCTGCATACTGTGGTTATTTTGCTCTCTGTCTCAGACCTTAGCCCAGTAGTGCTCAGCACCGTGGAGGTGCTCAGCGTAGAGTTGTGGACCGGATGAGCGGCCTGCCTTGGGGTTGTCCATTCTGAGCGCCTTGCCCTTTGTTCCTAGATCCTGTACAACCGCACCATGGTGCAGCTGGGCATCTGTGCTTTCCGCCAAGGCCTGACCAAGGATGCTCACAATGCCCTGCTGGACATTCAGTCAAGCGGCCGGGCCAAGGAGCTGCTGGGCCAGGGGCTACTGCTGCGCAGCCTGCAGGAGCGCAACCAGGAGCAGGAGAAGGTGGAGCGGCGCCGCCAGGTGCCCTTCCACCTGCATATCAACCTGGAGCTGCTAGAGTGTGTCTATCTGGTGTCTGCCATGCTCCTCGAGATCCCTTACATGGCGGCCCATGAGAGTGACGCCCGCCGCCGCATGATCAGCAAGCAGTTCCATCACCAGCTGCGGGTGGGCGAGCGACAGCCCCTCCTGGGTGAGTGTGGGGCCCTGTGGTGCAGCGGACTTGCTCATTTGTTCCTTAATGCCTTTTTTTAAAGATTATATTTATTTCAGAGAGCGTGCGCATAAACAAAGAGAGGGGGAAGAGGAGAAGGAGAGGGAGCCCAGTGCGGGGCTCGATCCCAGGACCCCAGGACCATGACCTGAGCCAAAGGCATACGTTTAACCAACTGAGCCATGCAGGCGCCCATCACTTAGGGCTTCTGGCTCACTGTAGTCCCTGCCTCTTTATGACTGCCTGGGACCAAAAGGCTATTTCTAGTTCGTGTCTGTGCTACTGTTGGTTTTGTAGAGAAATAGTCATTGAACATCTAACTTTGCCTCTTTTAAAAGTGATGCAGTAGAAACTGATCAGTAGGTTTGTGTTCTCTTCCTTACACTTGGCCTTAGTCATACATTACTCTTGGGGACCGATCTGTTACGCCTTTTAGTTTGCCTCCCTGTGCTAGAGTCTGCCATGTTCATGTTTCTTTACACCTGCCATCCATTCCAGTTGTAGAGTTTTTTGCACTTTTTTTTTTTAAGATTTTATTTATTTCTTTGACACACACACAGAGAGAGATCACAGGCAGAGAGGCAGGCAGAGAGAGAGGAAGAAGTAGGCTCCTTGCCAAGCAGAGAGCCCGACGCGGGCCTCGATCATGACCTGAGCCGAAGGCAGAGGCTTTAACCCACTGAGCCACCCAGGTACCCTGCACTTTTTTTGTCTACCCTGAATTCCAGTTATGCTTGTTTGCTATATTTTCTTTTCCTGGGTTGTCTTTAAAGAAAAATAAGCTGAAGCAGCAATATGCAGATATGGTTCAATCATGAAGGTGGTATAAGAAGGAGTGAAGTTTTGGGTAGCTAGAGTTCCGGTTGAGATATTAGAAATTTTTTTTTTTAGGTCAGGGCGCCTAGGTGGTTCAGTTGCTTAAGTGTCCCAACCCTTGATCTTGGCTCAGGTCTTGATCTTAGGGTCCTGAGTTCAGCCCCCGTGTTAGGCTCCACATCCATGCTGGGTATGCAGCCTACTTTAAAAAAAGAAGGAAAGAAAAATTTTTTTAGGTCTAGGGAAGTGAATCTGAGGGTAGATGGGTAGATGCAACGATTGCTGACCGATCCCCTGAAGTGTGCCATCGACTGATTCAGTCTGAATAAGGATATCTTGATAGTAAGTGATTTATACAGTCACCTGGTTATTTAATGGAGAACTGAGAGAGTATTAATCTGCTTGTTTGCTCTCCTGTCCCATGTTCCTCTTTGAGCAATACCTGAGGCAGGAACCATGGTCCCAAGCTTCCCCTGGGCCCTGCCTTATTCCCAACCTTTCAGGTCCCCCTGAGTCGATGAGGGAACACGTGGTTGCTGCCTCCAAAGCTATGAAGATGGGCGACTGGAAGACCTGCCACAGTTTCATCATCAACGAAAAGATGAATGGCAAAGTGTGGGACCTTTTCCCTGAGGCCGACAAAGTCCGAACCATGCTGGTTAGGTGAGCAGAGAGGAGGGCCATGGTGGGTGGGGAAGAAAAGACTGGTTGGTCTCCTTTCCTGAAGGTCTCCCCTCTCTTCTGCCTTCTCCCCACAGGAAGATTCAGGAAGAGTCACTGCGGACCTACCTCTTCACGTACAGCAGTGTCTATGACTCTATTAGGTAGGATGGGCCCTGGGATGGCAGAGGGGCCCCAGGTTTGCGGTCCAGGCTCCTAACTGCTCCCTGCTCTCTGCCTTCTTTCTCCCCAGCATGGAGACTCTTTCCGACATGTTTGAACTGGACCTGCCCACCGTGCACTCCATCATCAGCAAGATGATCATTAATGAGGAGCTGATGGTAAGGGCAGCGTGGAAGATGGGCCGGTGGGGTCGTGGGGAACTTCTCTGTCATGGCCATCTTCTGCCTCGCTCCGCCAGGCCTCTCTGGACCAGCCGACGCAGACGGTGGTGATGCACCGCACCGAGCCCACCGCACAGCAGAACCTGGCCCTGCAGCTGGCAGAGAAGCTGGGCAGCCTGGTGGAAAACAACGAGCGGGTGTTCGACCACAAGCAGGGCACCTACGGTGGCTACTTCCGAGGTCAGTGGTTCTGTCCCTCTGTTCCCCCAGGGTCCTGACCCTCTTCCCACCTCTTCACAGTCATCCACGGCCTCCTCCCCTTCTCTCCCCTCCCCGCTGCAGACCAGAAGGATGGCTACCGCAAGAACGAGGGCTACATGCGTCGGGGCGGCTACCGCCAGCAGCAGTCTCAGACAGCCTACTGATGGCCTCGCTTCTGTGCCTCCGGCCCAGGCCATTCAGCCTCTCGGTCGCAGTCCACACCCTGTTATTAAAGTTCTGTTTAGAGTTGTTACGGTGCTTGCTTGTCTGCGTGTCGACACAGAGGTGGGTTGGACACATTCGTTTGCTAATTATATTCCGAGCTCCTGCCACATGATAGGCACGAGGCTCAGGATGCAGAGATGACTTGTATATATCTCTGACTTCGGAGGGCTTGCTGCTCTTTGACCTTTGACAGAAAATTGTCATAACATACGATAAGTTCTACCAGGGGTTTGAATAGCAGTGGAGGTGTTGGGTGGGACATCACTCTGGATCGTAAACATCAGGAAAGCGTAATGAGGCAGCAGCGGTGGTTGGACCTTGACGGGGGTTGGGTGGTTCTTCTGCAGGCAGTGTTCGCCTGTGGGGGGAAGTATGGTTTTTGGACCTAAGGAAGACAGGCAGCATGATGAAGAGTCAGCACTGAGAAACACGCCACCCCTGTGACATCAAAACGTGAGCATATTTCTGATCTGTATCTTGTTTCCAAAAGTATTGATCACGGGAAATTGGACGGTTTTTGTAAACGATCTTCCACCACGTTTGAGAAGCAGGGATGGAGGCAGAGGAGAAAGAGCTAGTGCAAAGGACTGGAGGAGGAGTGACAGGATAATGAGCTTGCTGTGAAGTCTGTGTGGACGACATGCCTGAGGTAGGATGGCTCCGCCTGAGGGAGACTAAATGCTTTGGACTTTTGGAAACAAAACACATGAATGAATACAGTTTTAAGAAGAATACCAGAGCAGCATTGTAGACTACGGGATTGGAGGCCAGAGAGCCGACCAGAAAGTAAAAAGCATCTGAAGCCAGAATGGTTGGGATCTGAGCTGACAGAAGCGTCAAGGAGGGGTATACACAACAAGCTGGGTTATCTGCGACCAGTTGAGTGTGGACCTGGGTAGGAGGAGTCAAGAACAAAAGGTTCTCCTGGCTAGGAATAAATACCTATAATAAGGCTATTAACAAGAAATACTTGGGATAGTCTTGGTGTTCAGGAACGTACAAACAGCTGGGTATGTAAGGTAGACCGAGAGTGGTTAGATTTTAAAGTGTTGAGTTTGAGACGTGTTTGGGACATAAGCGAGGCAGCTGGAGATTACGAGTTTGGATTGCCTATTAGGCTAAGTGGCTGTATATAAGGGGATTCTAAAATAATGATCTGAACAAAGTAGTTTACTAGTTGTGTGACCGTACAGAGCTAGGGGAGTGGTCCAGGCTTGGGGTTAAGCCAGTTGTGTTCCACAAGATCATCTAGGGACCCAGGGGTCCCACTCTCTTATTGCCACACCATCCCCTGAGTGGTGGTTCTCATGTGCATGGTGAGAGCTGGTGCACCGGCCCCACCTCCTTGTGCAAGCAGACGGGGGGAAGAGGAAGTGGAAGAACTGCACTGATCCCATTAGCTAGAACTTAAGTCTCCTATTCTTCCCATCCTCTGGGGAAAACTGAAATACCTACTGCTGGATGGTTGTGTGTGTGTTTCATTGAAACCTGGGGAGCTCTATTACTAAAAGAAGGGGCGAGCGGACTCTAGGAGACAATTATTAGTCTCATGGAAAAGAACGGGAGATTTCGAAGTGAGTGTTTGATAAATGATTGTCAGATGTACCGCAGTGGGTAACATTTGTCAGAGCTGACCTTATCGACTACTTGCGTCCTGGTGTTTGACATGCCTCACTTCACTGACTTCTCTTAGAAAATTTCTTATTTCCATTTTATAGATGGGGAAACTGAGGGCCAAAACAGGTGAAGATTTGCCGGAGAGCATGGAACTGGGGAGTGAGGGAATGGATGCACAACAGGGTAGCCTGATTTTGTGAGCCTGGCTTTTACCATTAGTGCTGATTTTGCTTCTGGAAAGAGTAGCGTAGAGGAGAGGGCTAAAGACTGAACTCTGAATGTGTGAGTGGTAAGTCACAGAGAGGTAGAACCAGGGAGGAGAGGCAATGGAAGGGCTGAGAAGCCTTTGCATCTCTGGCCTATGGTGACTTATATTAAGTGTGGCCTGTTGAGCATTCCGTAGGAGAAAGCGGAGCCCTTCGTTACCCTGCCCTACTCCAGGGGGTCCCTTTCCCCTTCCAGTCTATACATGGTAACAGTAGTGTTGTCAGTGTTTTCTCGGGGGGGGGGGGCTAGAGGATATTTTAAGCTTTGTGGGCCACATATGACCTTGTCACATACAAGTTTGTTCCCTTGCCTTTTCTCTTCTTCTTTTTTTTTCTTGTGAGAGAAAGCAACAGGGGTTGGGGAGGAGGATGGGGCAGAGGCGGGGAGAGAGAGAATTTTATGCAGGCTCCACGCCCAGTGTGTAGCCTGACACAGGGCTTGAACTCACAACCCTGAGACCATGACCTGAGCCAAAATCAAGAGTCAGATGCTTAACTGACTGAGCCGCCCAGGGGCCCCCAACTTTGCCTTTGAACAAGTCTTTAGAATTGTAAAATTCATTCTTGGTTTGACTGTACAAAAACCATCCACAGACCAGATTTGCCCCAGTCCCTGCCCTAGTGATCAGTGCACTTGGAATTGCATAATAGGGCATTACTGTTGGGCCTACAGTGTGTTGGGCATTCTTCTACCTCTGCTGTGGCATTTTGTGGGGAAGAAAAAGAGATGACCTCTCCTGATGCATACCCTTCAGTTTTCATGAAAAATTCACATGGTTTTTTTTTTTTATTGTTGTTTTTGTTTTAAGATTTTATTTGTTTATTAGACAGAGAGATAGAGAGCACAAGTAGGCAGAGCAGCAGGCAGTGGGAAAAGGAAAAGCAGGCTCTCTGCCGAACAGGGAGCCTGATGTGGGGCTCCATCCCAGGACCCTGGATTCATGACCTGAGCTGAAGGCAAACACTTAACCGACTAAGCCACCCAGGCGCCCAGATTCACATGTTTTTCCCAAAAGAAAATTTCCAAAGTGTTTTTTAAAAATACCTAAAAGAGTAGCTTTTTTAAGCAAAAAAATTTCAGATTTACGAATAATTTTTAAAAGAAACTAATGTCAATTTGAGCACTTTACATGAAATGTAGCAGTTTTTATTAAAAGAAAAAAAACTCATGCACAAAATCTTAAAAGTATCTTCCCAACAACTGCTTAAACAGCAAATTTAGATGAGAAAACGTTTTAAAAACAGACTCTGAAGTAACTTCCCAACATAAGTTTGAGCTTATCTGGCTAAAACCTGGTAATGGTACAAATGAGCTCAGAGTTTCACAAAATGAACTTCTCAAGGTCAGTTAATTGTACAGATTTAACTGAAACAGTAGTCTTTTATGAAAACAGGATCAGATTCAGGACTTTTCAAAACTAACTTTCTGGGACAAGTTTGAACAAATTTAGAGGAGAAGAAAATTTTTTGTTAAAACTCCAGAAGACCGGGGCGCCTGGGTGGCTCAGTTGGTTAAGCGACTGCCTTCAGCTCAGGGCATGATCCCGGACACCGGGGATCGAGTCCCACATCGGGCTCCCTGCTCGGCAGGAAGCCTGCTTCTCCCTCTCTCACTCCCCCTGCTTGTGTTCCCTCTCTAGCTGTGTTTCTCTCTCTGTCAAATAAATAAATAAATAAATAAAAAATCTTTAAAAAAAAAAAAAAAAAAAAAAAAAAAATTTAAAAAAAAAAAAAAAAAAAAAAAAACTCCAGAAGACCATTTCAAAAATACGTTCAAGCAAATCTGGATGAAGTAAGAATGAAGCAGTCTTTGAAATTTAAGCTTAGATTCATAAATTATCAAAACTAACTTTCTGTCATGAATTTGAGAAATGGAGCTTGGGGGACGCCCAGGTGGCTCAGTTGGTTGGGCGACTGCCTTCGGCCCAGGTCATGATCCCAGAGACCCGGGATCGAGTCCCACATTGGGCTCCCTGCTCGGCGGGAAGCCTGCTTCTCCCTCTCTCTCTCCCCCTGCTTGTGTTCCCTCTCTGGCTGTGTTTCTCTCTGTCGAATAAATAAAATATTAAAAAAAAAAAAAAAGAAATGGAGCTTGAGACAGCTGCTTTGGTGAAAGTAAGCTCAAATTCCCAAACTCTCAAGTGTGACTTCTTAGCATTGCTTTGAGCAAAGTTAGATGGGAAACAATAGTAATGGATCTTGTGAAACTGTATGAAAGTCCCAAAAGTTGCTTCCCGTCTTCAGATGCTGGTCGCAAGCTAAGCCCAGTAGACCCTACCTCCCACTGATTACCACTAAAAATGGGAAAAATATAAAAACTTACTTAAGGACTCTGAAAAATAAAAGCAGCCAGATCAGGGAGGGGAGTCCAAACTTAAACACTGTTTACAGGAGTAAGATTCTTGATGTTTTTCTTTGTTCATGGCTTTTACCTCTGAGGTCAGGCCACAAAACCCCCATAGGGACCCATCTTAGCTGTGGTCACAGAACCAGGATAAGGGAGCCTATGATCAGAAAACATAATTGAAAATCCCATTTCTTTTTTTATTTTTTCCCCCGTCTGGCCTTCGTATCAGGACAGGCTCTGGTGGCTAAAACTCTTGTCACCTAGACACCAGGGAAAGGGGACAGGAGGTGTGAAGAAGGTAGTCACCATTTTCTTTTTCTCCCCCTGTTTGGACCCAGGGATGCCTCTGTCATAGAGCTCTCATTTGTAGCGACACAGGCAGTTACAACTACAGAGCCCTCTCTGCCCGGAGATAAAACTGCCTGCTGAAACAAAAATATTCATGAGGGGGGGCGCCTGGGTGGCTCAGTTGGTTAAGCGACTGCCTTCGGTTCAGGTCATGATCCCGGAAACCCGGGATCGAGTCCCACATCGGGCTCCCTGCTCTGCGGGAAGCCTGCTTCTCCCTCTCTCACTCCCCTTGCTTGTGTTCCCTCTCTGGCTGTGTTTCTCTCTGTCAAATAAATAAAATCTTTAAAAAAAAGATATTCGTGAGGGGATTTTAACAGAATCTAGAGTCTCAACAACATAATAAAAGTTGCTCAGGATACAATCTTGTTATTGTCCATGTGACCAGTCTTCAAGGGAAAAGTCCATTGACAGATGCCAAAACTGAAACCTGTAAAGCAGTATTGTGTGAAACATAAACACTTTAAGTGAATGAAAAGATGGTTCTTCACATATCCTCAACAAAATACAACCAGATGAAATCCAACAGCATATTAAAAGAATCCTACACCACGACCAAATGATTTATTGCAGAAATGCAAGGATGGTTCAACATCAAGAAAATCAGTGTAATATACCACATTAATAGGAACAATTCATAGGATCAGCTCAATTGATGCAGAAAAGGCATTTGAAAAATCTAGTGTCTTTTCGTGATAATATACAAAAAAACTAGGAATAGAAATAACTTCCTTGGGGCGCCTGGGTGGCTCAGTTGGTTGGGCGACTGCCTTCAGCTCGGGTCAGGATCCTGGAGACCCGGGATTGAGCCCCACATTGGGCTCCCTGCTCAGCGGGAAGCCTGCTTCTCCCTCTCTCACTCCCCTTGCTTGTGTTCCCTCTCCAGTTGTGTTTCTGTCAAATAGATAAATAAATCTTTAAAAAAAAGAAAGAAAGAACTTCCTTGCATTTGTGAAAAACTAACAGCTAACATACTTAAAAAACCAAAGCTTTCCCCACCAAGATCAGGAACAAGACAAGAAAGTTCTCTTTCAACATTGTACTAAAAGTTTGAGCCAAGGCGCCTGGGTAGCTCAGTTGGTTAAGCGTCAGCCTTTGGCTCAGGTAGTGACCCCACAGTCCTGAGATCCTAACCCCACATTGGGCTCCATGCTCCCTCTCCTGCCTGCAGCTCCCCCTGCTTATGCATGCAAAGTAAAAGTTGAGCCAGAGAATTTAGACAAAGAAGAAAAGCCATCCAAATTTGAAAGGAAGAAGTAAAATCTTTATTCACAGACATTCTGAATATAGAAAATCCCAAAGGACCCGCAGGAGAGCTACTAGAACAAACAAATTCAGCAAAGTTATAGGGTAAAACGATCAGTTTTTTGGGGCATCAAAGGATACTTACTATCAGCAGAATGAAAAGGCAATCTACAGGTTGGGAGAAAATACTTGTAAATCACATCTGATAAAGAGGTAACATCTAGAATATATGAAGAACTCCTAAAACCCAACAACAAAACCTGATTTTAACATGGCCAGAGGGCATTTTTTCCAAAAATAACCAAGTGACCAATAGACCCATGAAATATGGGTCATAAAGGAAGTGCAGATCAGAACCCTAAGGAGATAACATTTCACACCCCTCAGGATGGCTGCTATGAAACAGTATTGATGAGGATGTGGAGAAACCAAACCCTCGTACTTTGCTAGTAGGCACGTAAAGTGGTATGGCTGCTGTGGGTAGCTTAGTGGTTCCTCCAGAAGCTAAACAGAATTAGCATGTTACCTAGCAGTTCCTCTTCTAGTTCTGTACCTCAAAGAACTGAGAACAGAAACTTAACATAGGGACAAAAGGTACCCCGTAGAGAACATAGTCAATAGTGTTGTCCAGGGACACAGTAGCTCCACGTTTGAGCACCGCACAGTGTACGGGGGTGTGACATCACTGTGTTGTAACCAGAAACTAACATTGTGTGCCAACTATGCTTCAGTAATAAAAGGAAAATGGACTTAAGTGGGTAGCTGTACACAGTGTTCACAACAGCCTGTCCACAAGAGCCCAAAGAGCCAGAAACAAGCCAAGTATCCATAGGTAGAGAAATGGATAGACAAAATGTGATGTATACATATCATGAAATATTGGTCAGCCTTGGAAAGAGTTAAAGTTCTGTACGTGTTACGTACAACATAGATGAAAACATGCTAAAGTAAGCCAAAGGGCATTACGTTGTATGATTCCACATAGAAGTATCTAGAATGGGCAAGTTCATAGAGGCAGGAAATAGAATGGAAGTTATCAGGGGCTGAGGCACAGGGAAATGGAAAGTCCTTATTAATGGTTACACAGTTTCAGTTTTAGGTGATGAAAGGTTTTGGAAATAAGATTGTGGTGGTGGTTATACAACAATGTGAGTGTACTTCAAGGCCACTGAACAAATGGTTAAAAATTACCACTGCGCATGCATTTAAGTTACCAAAATCCAGAACACTGAAAACAAGTGCTGGCGAGGGTGTGAAGCAGCAGGAAATCTCACTTTCTGCTGCTAGGAATGCAAAATAGTACAATCACTTTGACGTTTGGGCAGTTTCTCACAAAACTAAACGTACTCTCACCATACCATCCAGCAATCATACTCCTTGGTATTTACCCAAAGGAGTTAAAAGTTTACATCTACACAGATGTTTGTACATGGATGTTTATTGTGGTTTTATTCATCAATACCAAAACTTGGAAACAATCAAGCTATCCTTTGTGAGGTGAATAGATAAATTGACTGGTAAACTCAGACAGTGAAATAATACTCAGTACTGACGTGATCAAGACATGGAGAGGGGCACCTGGGTGGCTCAGTGGGTTAAGCGTCTGCCTTCAGCTCAGGTCATGATCCCAGGGTCCTGAGATCAAGTCCTACATGGGTCTCCCTGCTCAGTGGGGAGTCTGCTTCTCCCACTACCCCTCCCACTGTCGTGATCTCTCTCTCTCAAAAAAAAGAAAAAAAAATCTTCAGGCATATGCACACACACACACACACACACACACACACACACACACGTGCAGAAGAAACTTAAATTCATTTTCCTAAATGGAAGAAGCCAATCTGAAAAGACTACATATTATTTGATTCTAAATGCTTGACATCTTGTAAAAGACAACTATAGAGACAGTAAAGAGATCAGTTGGCTGCCAAGGGTTAGGGAGGGAGGGATGAACAGGTGTAGCACAAAGATTTTTTTCCGGCAGTGAATTTGTTACATTATACTATAATGGTGGATGCCTGCAGTTAAGCATTTCTCCAAACTCATAGAATGGATAACATCAAGAGTGAAACTCAATGTAAATTAAGGACTTTGGGTGATAACATAACAACATAGGTTCATCAGTTTTAACAAATATACCATTCTGGTGGGGACATTGATAATGAGGGAGGCCGTACATGAGTGGGATCAGGGGGCATATGGGATATTTCTACATTATAATTTTGCTCTGAACTTTAAAAAAATAGTTGTTTTTTTTTAATGGTAAGTTTCATCTTATGTATATTATACCACAATAAACTAGAAATGGATCAAAGACCTACATGCAAAGCTTAAAACCATGAAACTAAAACTGTTAGAAGAGAACCCTGGAGGAAATCTTTGTGGCCATGAGTTAGGCAAATATTTATCAGATACAATACAAAGAGCATGATCATACAAGGGGGAAAAAAGATAAATCGGATCTCATTAAAATTGAAAATTTTTGTTCTTCAAAAGTCACTGAAGAGAATGAAGACAAGCTACAGACTAGGAGAAATTTGCAAATCACATCCCTAATAGAAGATTTGTATCCAGAATATATATAGAATTTTCAAGACTCAGTAAAAAACAAACAGCCCAGGATGCCTGGGTGGCTCAGTGGGTTAAAGCCTCTGCCTTCGGCTCAGGTCATGATCTCAGGATCCTGGGACCGAGGCCCGTGTCAGGCTCTCTGCTCAGCAGGGAGCCTGCTTCTTCCTCTCTCTGCCTGCCTCTCTGCTTACTTGTGATTTCTCCCTCTGTCAAATAAATAGATAAAAATCTTTAGAAAAGAAACAGCCCAACTTTAAAATGTGTAGAAGATTTGAGTAGACACTTCACCAAAGGAGATATAATAATGGCCAATAAACACGTTAGGAGGAGATTTGATATTAGTTTTCAGGAAATGAAACCACAGAGCCACCAGGTGCTGCTACACACCTATTAGAATGTCTGAAAATTAAACAGAATTGACCATCCAAAGTGTTGGAGAGTCTGTGGAGGAACTAGAACTCTCATGTCCTTTTGGCAGGAATGTAAAATGGCATTACCACTCTGGAAAGCAGTTAGGCACTTTCTTACAAAGCTAAACACACCTACCCGATGGACAGGCATCTCCAGATATTTAAAACATTGCAGATACCCAGAGGTAGTACTCTTCATGCCTTGTTTGCCTTTCCTGGACGGGTGACAGCCCTGTGGATAGGAAGAGCAGAGAGGCGTGGCAGGGCCAGAATCTGGTCTGGGTTTCTCTTCCATCACTTCCGTGCACGTGTGACGTGGGCGGATTTCTCTCAGTGTCAGTACCACAGCTACATCAACTGGCACACTGCGAGATTTAACAGGCTCTATGACAGTACAGTTCGTAAAAAGCTAATTAAGCATGAAATGCTATGCTACGTTGTCATGAGCATCAGGAAGTTTTAAGGGTTTTTTTTTTTTAAGATTTCTTTTTCTTAAAAGATTTTTATTTATTTATTTGACGGAGATCACAAGTAGGCAGAGAGGCAGGCAGAGAGAGAGGAGGAAGCAGGCTCCCTGCTGAGCAGAGAGCCCAACGCGGGCCTCCATCCCAGGACCCTGAGATCATGACCTGAGCCAAAGGCAGAGGCTTTAATCCACTGAGCCACCCAGATGCCCGAGGGTTTGGTTTTTCTTTTTTTTAAGATTATTTCTGCACAAGCAGCAGGAGCAGGAGAAGGAAAAGCAGGCTCCCCACTGAGCAGAGAGCCTGATGCGGGGCTCGATCCCAGAACCCTGGGATCAAGACCTGAGCTGAAGGCAGAAGCTTAACCTAATCGACTGAGCCACCCAGCTTTAGGTCACACAGTTAATACAAAAGAAACATGTGATGTTAGGAACTGAAGGGACTTTCAGGTGCTGTGGTCAGCTTCCCACGTTTTGCCAGATGAGGACATTAAAACATGGCAAGAGAGTGATTTTCCCAAGGCATTTTGCCTCCTGATGTGACTCCTACCACTATTCATTCCATGACCTCTCCCCTTTAGTGTAGGAAAGAAACAGTCCCTTGGGTGCCTGGGTGGCTCAGTTGGTTAAGCCACTGCCTTCAGCTCAGGTCATGATCCGGAAGTCCTGGGATCGAGTCTCCCAGCTCCACGGGGAGTCTGCTTCTCCCTCTGCTCCCTCTGACCTTCTCCCCTCTCATTCTCTCTCTCTCTCTCTCTCTCTCTCTCTCTCTCTCTCTCTCTCTCTCTCAAATAAATAAAATATTTTTAAAAGAAAAGAAAAGAGGGTGCCTGGGTGGCTCAGTTGGTTAAGCGACTGCTTTCGGCTCAGGTCATGATCCTGGAGACCCAGGATTGAGCCCCACATCGGGCTCTCTGCTCGGCCGGAAGCCTGCTTCTCCCTCTCTCAGCCCCTCTGATTGTGTTCCCTCTCTCGCTGTGTTTCTCTCTGTCAAATAAATAAATAAATAAAATCTTAAAAAAGAAAAGAAACAGTCCCAAGAAGTTATTTTCATGTTACAAGTGGTAGATGCCTCTCCTGGGAAAAGCTCTGCCACAATTCCTGGACATGGGTTGGCATCCCGCAGAAAACAACCATGACAGGGTTTCCTAGGTCTGGTCTTGACATATCAGCCCAAGAAACAAATTCTGGAGCCTTACCTGGGGTAGGAAGTCCAAACCTTTGAACCAAGACCACATGGTGTGTCTAGGTTGGGCAATGAGAGAGAAAGGCTGTGGCCACTTAAAAGATAGGAGTTTGAGGGTGCCTGGAGAGCTCAGTCAGTTCAGCGTCCTACCCTTGGTTTCAGCTCAGGTCATGATTTCAGGATCATAAGATCAAAGCTCTGTGCCAGGCTCTGCAGTCAGTGCAGAGTCTCCTTGAGATTCTTTCCCTCTCCCACCTCCTCTGCTTCTCCCTCTCCTCCTTTGTGCTCCTCCCCGCCCCCCAGCAGGGGAGCAGCAGAGAAGCAGACTCCCAACGAAGCAAGGAGCCTAATGCAGGACTAGATTCCACGACCCTGGGACCCTGACCTGAGCTAAAGGCAGATACTTGGGGCGCCTGGATGGCTCAGTTGGTTGAGCAACTGCCTTCGGCTCAGGTCATGATCCCGGAGACCCGGGATCGAGCCCCACATCGGGCTCCCTGCTTGGTGGGAAGCCTGCTTCTCCCTCTCTCACTCTTGCTGCTTGTGTTCCCTCTTTGGCTGTGTTTCTCTCTGTCAAATAAATAAATAAAATCTTTAAAAATAAATAAATAAATAAATAAATAAAAGGCAGATACTTACTTAACTGACCAACCCAGCTGTTCCAATACATAAAATCTTCAAAAAAATAATAAAAAATAAAAGAGATCTTGATAATAAACCTCTAGGAGTGCCTGGCTCAATCAGACATCTGCCTTCGGCTCAGGTCATGATCCTGGGGTCCCGGGATTGAGCCCCTCATCCGGCTCTCTGCTCCACGGAGAGCCTGCTTCTCCCTCTCCCTCGGCTGCTCCCCCACTTGTGCTCATGTGTGTGCTCTCTCTCTCTCTCTCTCTCTCAGATAAAATCTTTTTAAAAATAATAATCTACCTTAAAGAACTGGAAAAATAAGAGCAAACTAAACCCAAGGCAAGCTGAGGAAGAAAATAAAGAACAGCAGTAAATGAAACTGAGAACAGAAAAACACTAACTAGAGAAAATCAATGAAAACTGAAAGTTGATTCTTTGAAAAATCCACAAAGTTGACAAACCTTTAGGTGGATTGACCAGGAAAAAAAGAGAGGACTCAAATGATAAAACACGTGCAAAAGGAGAGACATAAAATTTATTTAAAATTACTAATCTTACAGATCTAGTCAGATTTTATATTTCTTCTTTTGTTAATTTCGGTAGTTTGTGTTCTAGCAATGTGCTGCTTTCATCTATGTTACCTAATTTGTTGGTATACAACTGTTCACAATAATCTCTTACAATCATTTTATTTCTGTTCTGCTGGTAGTGATGTCTCTTCAGTCTACTGAAGGCTTGCAATTCCAGGGGAAGTCTTGGATGGTAAATTGCATTCATTTTCAGTCCCTTTCAGCTCCTAGTTTGGTAGCAGCTGGCTGTCCTCTGACCCCTAGCCCCGTGGCCAGGAGTGGTGCACCTGTTCTTGGAGCAATTCACACGCACCTGTGGGAACCAGTCTGGGCAGTAAGGACCTGTCCTTCAAATATGGTGGAATCTGTGTTCTCATCACTGATTGCTGCTTCTGAACAGAGAGGTGCATATACAGATGTAGGGAACCTTGGTGGCATGTGTGCATGCTTGTACGTGCGCACACACACACACACACACACACACACACACACACACACCATTGTTGCCGGTCCCTTTTTTCTGGCTGAAGTGACTTCCAGTGGATTTAAAGAAAGGGTACTTTTTCCCATTTTTTCTCTTCTTTCTCTTCTGGGAGCCAGACATAAAAGATGAGAACACTGGAAAGCAATCACATGTACAGGGGAAATTAGAGAGTCTTCGCCCATACTCAGGGAAAGATGCAGTCTCAGAAAAAAACTGAAGAAACTTTAAGTTTATGATTCAGCCTGATCCTCAACGCAGGGACAGCCTAGAGCAATCAAAAATAAAAAAAACGGTTGGGCATCTGGGTGGCTCAGTCGGTTAAGTGTCTGCCTTCAGCTCGGGTCATGATCCTGAGGTCCTGGAATGGAGCCCTGCACCTTCCTTAGCAGGAAGCTTCTCCGTCTTCCACTCCCCATGCTTGTGTTCCCTCTCTGTCACTCTCTCTGTCAAATAAACAAATAAAATCTTTTTTAAAAATTAAAGCTGTGGTCTTGCCAGAAAGACAGATATATAGGCCACTGGAATAGAATGAAGAGGCCAGAAAGAAATCCTTGCAAATATGGCCAAATTATTTGTCAAATGTTCCAAGACCACTCAATGGGAAGAGGGCAATCTTTTCAACAAATGTTACTGGGAAAACTGGATATTAACATGCAAAATAATGAAGTTGGACCCTTACCTCATGCCATACACAAGAAATTAATTCAAAATGATTCAAAGACTTAAGCAAAAGAGCCAGCCCTCTTAGAAGAAAACAGGGAAAATATTCATGATACTGGGTTTGGCAATGATTTCTTGGATAAGATACCAAAAGAATGAGCAATGAAGGCAAAGTACATAGATTACACTTCATCAAAATTTAAAACCTTGTGCATCAAAGGTTGATCAAGAAAGTAAAAAGGTGGGTGCCTGGGTGGCTCAGTGGGTTAAAGCCTCTGCCTTCAGCTCAGGTCATGATCTCAGGGTCCTGGGATCGAGGCCTGCATCGGGCTCTCTGCTCGGCAGGGAGCCTGCTTCCTCCTCTGCCTGCCTCTCTGCCTACTTGTGATTTCTCTGTCTGTCAAATAAATAAATAAAATCATTTAAAAAATGAATGTAAAAAGGCAATTCATAGAACAGAAAAATTTGCAAATCAGATATCTGATAAGGGGTTAGTATCCAGAATATCAACAGAGCCCCTAAAACTCAACAATGAATACCAAACAACCCAATTGAATTATAGCCAAAGGACGTAAATAGATATTTCTCCAAAGAGAAGACAAATGGTCAGGGAAAATATGCTTAACATCACTAATCATTAAGGAAATGCAAATCAAAACTACAATGAGATACCTCTTTACACCATTACGATGACTATTATGAAAATAAAAACATGGGACACCTGGCTGGCTCAATTGCTGGAGCGTTATGGCTCTTAATCTCCGGGTTGTGAGTTCGAGCCCCACATTGGGTAGAGAGATAATTCGTTATTTATAAGTCTGTTCAGATGTTCTATTTCTTCATGACTCAGTTTTGATGGGTTGTATGTTTCTAGGAGTCTCTCTATTTCATTTAGCTCATCCCATGTGTTGGCATGCTGTTGTTCATAGCATATTCTCCTTTTTCTGAAGGATTTAAAATTGGAATACTGAACTGCCTCTCCCTCTTTTCTTCTTCACAATGCTATGTCTCTTCTCCCTACCTCTTATTCTCTGCTTCTCAGTTTTCAGCCTTTCTCCCTCTTCCCTCATCTTCAATCTCTTGCTTCTTCTTTTCCCTTACTCTCCCCATTATCTCTCCCTCCCTTTCAGGTTCCCACTTACAGAACTCCACTCATGGATCCACAGGGCTTCTCTATGCTGCTTACACATTCCCTTCAGTCTAAGGAACATCATTGGTCTGGCATACTCTACATACATTGTTATGCCCCGAATGGACACATTTTGACCCAGTTTCTGGAGAAGGAGGAGAACAGTTCTAATGAGGCCTCCCCTTCAGGTTCTTTAATCAAGGCAATATTTCCCCATTGAAACCCAGAATGCTGTAAGCTTTTAGGTCTTTCTCTTCCTCAACTTCCAATAACCCTCTCTCTCCCTGAGTTGTCTGCATCTGAGATGAAAGGTTCCAGACAAAGGGATGGAAATATTTGTAATAAGAATCCATCTTCCTCTTTCTCTTTCACATTCCTCTAGCTTCCCTTCCATCTTCCAGCTCCCCACCCCCACCATCTCCTTGCTCCCAATCCAGATATCTATAAGTGAGAATACCACTCTTCTCTGCCATTTTAAAGGTTTCTATGGGGAAGCCTGGGTGGCTCAGTGGGTTAAGGCTTCTGCCTTAGGCTCAGGTCACAGTCTCAGGGTCCTGGGATCAAGGCCCGCATCGGGCTCTCTGCTTTCCAGGGATCCTGCTTCCTCCTCGTTCTCTGCCTGCCTCTCTGCCAACTTGTGATCTCTCTCCGTGTTAGATAAATAAATAAAATCTTTAAAAAATAAAAATAAAGGTTTCTATGCAGTAGGGGGCCTTCAGGTCTGGTGGCTATGGGATCGGAAGTGATCAGTGCTGGATTCCCCACGCAGACCTGGAAAGCACCCTTTGACCCAGAGCTGCCCTGTGCCCGACTGCAGCCCTAAGATTGAGGGACCGAGTTTACCTGTCTCATGGTCCACCCAGCCATGGGGCATCTCCTGCAGTAGGTACTCTGGTTAAAGCTCAGAGAAAGTGCACAGCCATTCACTGAGATTGTAGAGGAGGCAAAGAAGATAAGGAAAGGTCAGCAAAGACTTCACAGAAGGTACAGAGCATAGAAAAAAGGAAGACAGAAGATGGTCTGGATTGGGTGTTTGCAAAATAACTTCTCTGCTTGCAATTTCTCATTCTCCAGGGCCTGTAAACATGAGTTAAGATTTCAAACTCTCAAAAGTATCCTCTCAACACTAATGCTGGCTCTAGCTTCTATCATCTCTCCTTCCTTTGCTTTTTTTCCAAATGTACAGAGAATACACAACTTATCAAACAGTTAATGTGCACCAGACACTTTGCTCATAGCCGTGTTTCTCAAAATTCTGGTATCAGGACATCTTTGTATTCTTCATTAAGGAAAACCAACAAGGGGTGGTGGATCAGTCATTAAGTATCTGCCTTCGGCTCAGGTCATGATCCCTGGGTCCTGGGATCAAGCCCTGCTTCGGGCTCCCTGTTGGGCGGGGAAACCTGCTTCTCCCTCTCCCACTCCCCCTGCTTGTGTTCCCTCTCTCACTGTGTCTTTCTCTGTAAAAAAAAAAAAAAAAGGAACCCTAACAAGCTTTGGGTTGTGTGGATTATAGCTATGACATTCATCCCACTGGAGATTTAAACAAAGAAGTTATCTAAATGTTAGTTTCTCATTTGAAAACACCAGTAACATGGGCACCTGGGTGGCTCAGTGGTTTAAAGCCTCTGCCTTCAGTTCAGGTCATGAGGGAGCCTGCTTCCTCCTCTCTCTGTCTACCTGCCTCTCTGCCTACTTGTGATCTCTCTGTCTGTCAAATAAATAAATAAAATCTTTAAAAAATAAAAATAAAAGCACCAGTAACAGACTATGTCAATGTAAATAACGTAGTGTTAAATGAAAAAACAATATTTTCCAAAACAAAAAAAACAAATTTACTGAGAAGAGAGACTTGTTCTACATATTTGTACATCTCTCGGTGTATGATCTAATAGAAGAGAGTCAGTTTCTTGGATCTACTTCTGCACTTAACATAGCTTGATAAGTTATTTTGGTTGAAATATAGAATAAAACCCCAACTGTATACAGATAGATAGATGGAAAAAGGAAGAGTACTTTTCAGATAATTATTTATATACTTTTTTAATACCATGCCAAAATTTGGCACGATTTTTTTCAAGATTAGTTAAAAATGTGGAATGTAAAATATCAATGAATGTATCATACTCTGTTATATGAAGTTCCAATGGTCTCTTTGCCACAAATCTCATTGGAAAAAAGTCTTAATGTATTGAGAAGCTGTCAATATCTTGATAATAGATAAAAGTTTTTGAAAATTATAATTTTCACTTAAAAGTTAGAATTTTATCACTGGCAACAAACATAATCAGGTTTTTCCCTTGGTGAGACAAGCTTACTTAATGCATTTTTGTAAAAATGTCTGCCAGAAACGACATAACACTATATATAGCAAATACTAAAGTCTCCACCAAAAAACTACTAAAACCGATAAATGAGTTCAATAAAATCACAGGATACAAAATGAGTTTTTATAGAAATCTGTCACATTTCTATACACTAATAATGAAATAGCAGAGAAAATATGAAAACAATCCCATTTACAATTGCACCAAAAATTATAAAATACCTAGGAATAGACTTAAAGTGGTGAAAGACTAGTACTCTGGAAACTATAAAACAGTGATAAATAAAATTGAAGATGATACATGGAAAGATATTCCATGCTCATGGATTAGGAGAACAATATTGTTAAAAATGTCCCTACCACCCAAATCAGTCTACAGATTTAATGCAATCCCTACCAAAATTCCAACAGCATTTTTCACAGAGCTAGAACAAACAATTCTAAAATTTGTATGGAACCACAAAAGACCCTGAATAACAAAAACAATCTTGAACAACACTGGAGGTATCAAAATCCCAGATTTCAAGACAGACTGCAAAGCTGTAGTAATCAAAACAATATGGTACCGGCACAAAAATAGACACATAGGTTAATGAAACAGAGTAGACAGCCCAGGAGTAAGCCCATGACTAATATGATCAATAAATCTATGACAAAGGAGGTCAGTGCCTTCAACAAATGGCACTGGGAAAACTAGACAACTACATGGAAAAGAATGAAACTGGACCACTTTCACCACGCACAAAAATAAACTCAAAATGGATTAAAGACCTAAAGGTGAGACCTGAAACCATAAAAATCCAAGAAAAGAGCACAGGCAGTAATTTCTCTGACATCGGCCATAGCAACATTTTTCTAGATATGTGTCCTCAGGCAAGGAAAACAAAAGCAAAAAAAAAAAAAACAACAACAAAAAAACCTATTGGGACGACATCTTCTGCACAGCAAAGGAAAAAATCAACACAACAAAAGCTAACCCACTGAATGGGAATGGGAGACGATATCTGCAAATGATATCTCTGATAAAGGGTTAGCATCCAAAATAGGTACACAACAGTAGAATTTAACATCCAAAAAAACAACGCAATTTAAAAATGGGCAGAAGACATGAACAGATATTTCTCCAAAGAAGACATATAGATGACCAACAGACGCATTAAAAGATGCTCAACATCGCTCATCATCAGGAAAATGTAAATCAAAAGCACAACGAGATATCCCCTCACACCTGTCAGAATGGCTAATATAAAAAAACATAAGAAACAACAGGTGTTGGCAAAGATGTGGAGAAAAAGGGAACCCTCGTGCACTGTTGGTGGGAATGCACCCTGTTTCAGCCACAGTGGAAAACAGTATAGTTTCCTCAGAGTTCCTTACCAACAGTCTGATAATTGTCTAACAGACTGATTACCCAACAGTCCGGTAATCACACCACTGGATATTTACCCAAAGAATACAAAAATACTAATTCAAAAAGATATAGAAACCTCTGTGTTTATTGCAGCATTATTTCCAATAGCCAAGATATGGAAGCAGCCCATGTATATACATCAATATATGAATGGATAAAGAAGATGTGGGATATATTACTCAGCCATTAAAAAGAATGAAACCTTACCATTTGCAAGAACACTGGTGGATCTAGAGGGTATATTGCTAAGTGAAGTAAGTCAGTTAGAGAAAGATAAATACTATATGATTTCTCATTCATACATGAAGTTTAAGAAACACATGAACAACGAAAAAAAGAGACAACCCAAAAGCAGAGAACAAACTGATGGTTACCAGGGAGGAGGTGGGTGAGGATGAGTGAAATAAGCAAAGGGAATCAAGAGCACACCTATCCTGGGCGCCTGGGTGGCTCAGTCAGTTGAGTGGCTCCCTTTGGCTCAGGTCATGATCCCAGGGACTGGGGATCGAGCCCTGCATCAGGCTCTTTGCTCAGCGGATAGCCTGCATCTCCCTCTCCCTCTTCCTGGGGCTCTACTTTGCTCTCTCTTTATCTTTCTGTCAAATAAATACATAAAAATATTTGTTTTAAAAAAGTACCCCTATCATGATGAACACTGGGTAATGTATAGAATTACTGAATTACTATATTGTATAACTGAAACTAATATGACACTGTATGTTAACTATGCTGGGATTAAGATAAAATAAAGCTTGCCAGATACCCCATTCTGAATAATAATAATTTCTTTTTCATTCTTAGGAGTAAAAATGGTGGCTTGCCTGCGTGGCTCAGCTGGTTAAGCATCTGCCTTCAGCTCAGGTCATGATCCCAGAGTCCTGGGATCAAATCCCACATTTGGCTCCTTGCTCAGGAGGAAGCCTGCTTCTCCCTCTACCTGCCACTCCCCTTGCTGTGCTCTCTCTCTCTTTGAAAAATAAATTAAAAATCTAAAAGAAAAAAAAGGGTGCCTGGGTGGCTCAGTGGGTTAAGCCTCTGCCTTCGGCTCAGGTCATGATCTCAGGGTTCTGAGATCGAGTCCCACATCTGGCTCTCTGCTCGGTGGGGAGCCTGCTTCCTCCTCTTTCTCTGTCTGCCTCTCTGCCTTCTTGTGATCTCTCTGTCAAATAAATAAATAAAATCTTTTTTAAAAATCTTAAAAAAAAAAGAATAAAAATGGTGTACCATAAAAGGTTAGTGCAACTCCCAACTCTGTCTCACATGTGTCTTTCCCTGAGATAACCATTCTTCATTATGCAACATGAGGGCTTTATCTGTACTCCCCATTTTGATGTGCAGAATATTAAAAAGATGCATATTCAAGGGTTGAGATTTAATAAGATGGATAATTTTGATTGCTTCAACAAGGACATTCTTAAGTGAAAC
Organism: Spilogale gracilis; assembly: GCA_004023965.1. NCBI lineage: Eukaryota > Metazoa > Chordata > Mammalia > Carnivora > Mephitidae > Spilogale > Spilogale gracilis. The sequence continues at coordinate 56,580 of PITA01010293.1, forward strand.
TGTCCTTTTTTTTTTTACTCTAAGTCCATGCTGGTGAAAAGTACGATGACTAACAGTACAGTGTGCCAGTTACCAATTTATTGTCTCTTGGCTCCAAATCCACTAATTGCTTTGCTTTGCTACTGGAGTTGGAACCGGTAAACATTTTTCTCACCGATAGAGGACGTTAGAGGAACACTGTAGGAAAAAGGGACTTTTCTTGCTTTCTCCGTGTGTGGTGGTTATTTTGGTTTTTTGTTTGGTATTTTTCGTTTTTCGGAGGGCTGTGGCACGCAGCACCGCACAAGGACACCCAGTGACAGTGAACTTCCAGTTTGTCAGTCCCAGTTGGTGGTTCCCTGCCTGACAGCCTTAGTGACCAGCACTTCAGTAGATGAATTTCCTGCTTACCTACAGTCCCCACACTCTCCCCCCTCAACCAGCCTCCACCCCGTGGCTGTGGACCCCTCTACCCTGGAGCAACCCAGCAGACTTCTCTCTACCATCCACGGTGCTGCAGTCATAGCTCTCCAATAAAGTCTGAATCCCAGTTGGGGAGAGGGCACCCACCTTGTAAGTTTGTTATTTTCTTCGGTACCCTTGGGTTCACCCCAAAATGCCTTTGGTATTTTTTGAGTTCTCTTTTATTCATACTTAGTAGTAAATCCCATGTAAAAAGTTCATCATTAGTTATGTTAACACTTCCCTGACTGATACAGAATTAGTACCAAGAGAGGTGCCAGGAGATAGATCCACAAGGACAGAATTTGGGGATTTGTTTGGTCATGCCATTGGGTTTGAGCTCTTTCAAAATGGGAATTGGGGGTGAAGGGTGTGCCTGGGTGGCTCAGTCAGTTGAGCCTCTGACTCTTGGTTTCCGGTCGGGTCACGAACTCAGGGTCATGAGACTGACCCTTGAGAAGGACTCTGTGCTCAGCGGGGTGTCTGCTTGAGATTCTATCCCTCTCCCTCTGCCCCTCTCCTGCTCATGCTCCCTCTCTATCTAAAATAAATAAAATCATTTTAAAAAATGAGAAACATGATGTTAATAATCCATGATGTACAGTGGTATCACAGTTAATCAAAATGTCACCTGTGGCTTGATGAGTATATAGTAACTAAAGTATGTGCTTGGGGAGCCCACGTGGCTGTTGCACTTGACTATTTTATCAGTAATGATGACTATGAGAACTGTACTGTGGGATGAATCCTTCCAAGGGCACTGGATGTTTACAGAGGAAAAATGACAAAGTCAGGTCCTTTAACTCCCAGGTGCCTGTCTTGGTCTCAGGACCAGAGAGCTTCCATGACAACTCTAAAATTATCTATTGTTTCCTGTATCCATAGTGCTGATTTTGCTTAAAATCAGAAATAAAAACTGTGTGGAGGATTTCTGCTTTCAGCCAAGATGGAGAAACAAGGACCAGACTTATCCTCTCCAGAAGAAATAAAATTTTTTTTCACAGAATACACAAAATCATCTCTGTGAAAAGTCCAACGAAGTCTGCAGAAGTGCTAGGAGAACCAATAAGTGAATTTAGCAAGGTTATAAAACACAGGTCAACATACAAATGATCAGTTGTGCTTCTGTGTTCTCGCAACAATTAAAAATTAAAATGTTTAAAAAACATTACAAAAATACCAAACAATGAAATTCTTGGGGATAAACCTAACAGCAGATGTGAAAGCAAGTGCACTGAAAACCACAGAAAATGAAAAGTGAGTAATCTCGACAAATTGAGAGCTATACTATGCTCATTGATTGGAAGACTCAATATTGTCAGATAGAAGTTCTTCTTGAATTGGTCTATGTGAGCCAAACTAAATCCCAGCGGACTTTTTTGCAGAAATTAACAAGTTGTATGTGGAAATACAAAGGACCTAGAATAGTCAAAACAACTCTGAAAAAGAACTAAGTTGAGGGCTACCATGACAGTAATCTCAAGTCTTGTTATAAAGCTAGAATAATCAAAAACAATGTAATCTTGGGACGCCTGGGTGGCTCGGTCAGCTACACGTCTGTCTTTGGTTCAGGTTGCAATCCCAGGGTCCTGAGATCGAGTCCCACATTGGGCTCCACGCTCTGCCTGCTGCTCCCCCTGCTTGTGCTTTTTCTTTCTGATAATACCTAAAATCTTTTTTAAAAAATGTAGTCTTGTTGTAAAGACAGACAAAACTGATCAGTTAAACAGCATAGGAAATGCAGAAATAAACACACACACACACGGACAACTGACTTGTACAAAGTCACTAAATAAAGTAATGCAATGGAGCAAGGGTACCTTTTCATTGAATTATGCTAGAATAATTTATCCATATCCCTGCTTCTTCCTCACTTCCCCTGTTTGTGTTCCCTCTCTAGCTGTGTTTCTTTCTGTCAAATAAAGTCTTTTTTAAAAAAAAAGAATTCTCCCCCCCAAAATAATAAATAAATAAATAAATAAATAAATAAATAATTCCCTATTGAACCATGATGAAACTGAAAATCATGAATACTTGTTTTCTGAGTGCTTACCAGTAGAAGTACCTTGCCTTCCAACATCTGGGGAGATGAGCGTTTCTTGCTTGAAAACTCTGCGATAACCTCACCTGAGACAGACTCCTTGGAAGAGTCTGTCCATCCTCCTTAAAACAATCACAACCACTTCTCGTTGCCATTAGACCCATAATAAGGATCAAATCTCACTGAACCCAAAGGATTTAGGTGCACACTCTAACCCAAGAGGAAATAACTTGTACAGCAAAAGGACTACAAGACTTTGCTAATATATTTGGCAAAATGCCTGAAGAATATGTATGGAAGGGAATTGTAAGGGTATTAAGCCAAGCTGTGGAAAATATAGCCCAAGGTTGGATCAAATTCTTTGATGTAGGTGCAGTTATTAATGACAGTCTGGAAGTAATGTGTTGGCTCACAGAGTTGGAGGTGGCTAACAGTTTATTTAGTACACTACCTGGAACTCGAACTCAGCACTGGCCTACCATGAAGAAGTTGAGATGCCAGAATTCCCTCCATGTTGCAAAAGAAAGAATCCAAAGGCTTAGACTGATAGGAATATTGGAGTAAATTTATCATGTGTGATCAACATACTTACCTCCTAACTGCATTCCACAAGAAATCCTAGAATGCATTGCCTCCACTAAGGTGTTGAGAAATACATTGGGGAGGAAAACACCAGCATTACTGAAAAGCTCAGTCATTGCTCTGATTCACCATGGAATACGTTTATCAGATGGGAGGCCCGATTTCAGTGAGGATAATGGGAACCCGAAGCAACAGAGGCCAAATGACCGTATGTTACCACCAAAGATAGGATCGGTACTCTGCTGGAAAGGGCAGCAGGGACATACCAGTAATCCAGAATACATTGGCCCACAACAGACTTTGGTGGTGGCTAATTAGTCACCATGTTCCCAAGAGAGAATAGATGAGCAGCCCCACTAAAAAGTTGCTTGATCTGTATAACAGGGGGGGAAAGCCTTGCTCTGGGAGCCAAAATATATCTAACTTGGGTCATGACAGTGCAAAACCATGGACTCTCTCCGAGTTTCTAGACCTAAGTCAACATAGATTCAGAGCACCTTGATTAAAAGGGAGATTGGGGGAAGGGATCTGGGTGGTGCAGTCAGTTGGGGGCCGACTCTTGGCTTGGACTCAGGTTGTGATCACAGGGTTGTAGGGTTGTGGGAATGAGCCCCACCTTGGGCTCTGCGCTCTGTATGGGGTCTGCTTGGGATTCTCTCTTCCCTCTCCCTTTGCTCCACCCCACCACATTCTCTCTCTCTCTGTCTCTCAGATAAAGGTTTTTAAAAAGAGGGGATTGTGGGTGCACCTGGGCAATTCAGCTGGTTAAGTGTCTGACTCTTGATTTCAGCTCAGGTCATGATCTCAGGGTCATGAGCCAGGCTCAGTGGGGAGTCTGCTTCTCTCCCTCACCCTCTGCCCCTCTCCTCTCCCTGCTCTTGGGCACGCACTATCTCTAGCAAATAAATCAATATTTATTTTTTAAAAAGGGAGATGGGGGGCGCCTAGGTGGCTTAGTCATTAAACGTCTGCTTTCGGCTCATGTCGTGACCCCAGAGTCCTGGGATCGAGCCCCTCATCGGACCCCCTGCTAGGCGGGAAGTTTGCTTCTTCCTCTCTCACTCCCCCTTCCTTGTGTTCCCTCTCTTGCTGTGTTTCTCTCTGTCAAATAAATAAAATCTTTTAAAAAAAGGCGGGGGAGGGAGATTGGGTCTCCTTCAGAAAAGAACTATGGACTGTTTACTAGAATGTGCATTAGAGAAAAGAAAATACCCAGACCTTTTGAGAATTACTAGATACTGGCTCTGAATTGATGCTAATTCCTGGGGGGATCCAATGGTACTGTGGCCCACCAGTGAAGGTGAGGGCTTAAGGTGATCAGTTAATAGATGGATTCTTTTTTTTTTTTTAAGATTTTATTTATTTGACAGAGAGAAACACAGCCAGAGAAGGAACACAAGCAGGGGGAGTGAGAGAGGGAGAAACAGGCCTCCCGCCGAGCAGGGAGCCGGATGCGGGACTCGATCCCAGGTCTCCGGGATCATGACCTGAGCCGAAGGCAGTCACCCAACCAACTGAGCCACCCAGGCGCCTCAATAGATGGATTCTTAACTCAAGTCTAATTCACAGGGGGCTCAGCTGATCCACAGTCCCAACTTGTGGTTATTTCCAAGTTCCTGAGAGCGTAATTAGGATAGACATCTATGGCAATAGGCAGGATCCCCACATTAGCTCTCGGACCCTTGGAGCGAGAACATTATGGCAAAAAGTGCTAAGGGATGGGCTTCTGGGTGGCTCAGTGGGTTAAAGCCTCTGTCTTTGGCTCAGGTCATGATCTCAGGGTCCTAGGATCCAGGCTTGCATCAGGCTCTGTGCTCCTCCTCTCTCTCTGCCTTCCTCTCTGCCTACTTGTGCTCTCTCTGTCAAATAAATAAATAAATCTTTTTTTAAAGATTTTATTTATTTGACAGAGAGAAACACAGCCAGAGAGGGAACACAAGCAGGGGGAGTGAGAGAGGGAGAAGCAGGCTTCCCGCCGAGCGGGGAGCCCGATGTGGGGCTCGATCCCGGGTCTCCGGGATCATGACCTGAGCCGAAGGCAGCCGCCCAACCAACTGAGCCACCCAGGCGCCCTCTTTTTTTTTTTTTTAGAAAAAAAGAAGGGCTAAGGGAAATCCCCTGGAACCCTTACATCCTATTAAGATAATTGACCAAAAGCAATATAATATCCATCAGGGAACTGCAGAGATTAATGCCATCCTTGAAGACTGAGTGGGCCAGAGTTGGACCTGTGCTGATATCAGATGGGTCTTCAAATTCTTTCATCAGTGTTTTGTAGTTTTCAGAGTACAGGTCTTTCACCTCTTAGTTAAATTTATTCCTAGGTATTTTATTATTTTTGGTGCAATTGTAAATGAGGTTGTTTTCTTAATTTCTACCTCTGCTGTTTCATTATTAGTGTATAGAAATGCAACAGATTCCTGTGCATGGATTTTGTATCCTGTGACTTTATTGAATGCGTTTACCAGTTCTCGTAATTTTTTGGTGAAGTTGTTAGGGTTTTCTGTGTATAGTATCATGTCATCTGCAAATAATGAAATTGTTGGGGTGCCTGGGTGGCTCAGTTGGTTAAGTGTCTGCCTTTGGCTCGGGTCATGATCTCAGGGTCCTGGGATCAAGTCCCACATACGGCTCCCTGCTCAGCGGGGAGCCTGCTGCTTCCTTTTCCTCTGCCTGCTGTTCTGCCTGCTTGTGCTCCTCTCTCTGCCAAATAAATAAATAAATAAATAAATAAATAAATAAATAAATAAAATCTTTTTAAAAAATGTTTGATAGAATTCACCTGTGAAGCCATCAGGTCCTAGACTTCTGTTTATCAGGAATTTTTTGATTGCTGATCAATTTCATTGTTGGTAATTGGCCTGTTCAGATTTTCCATTTCTTCCTGCTTCGGTTTTGGTAGTTTACATGTTTGCTTGTTTGTTTTTTAGATTTCATTTATTATTTATTATTTTTAAAAATATTTTAATTATTTATTTCACAGAGATAGAGACAGCGAGAGAGGGAACACAGCAGGGGGGGGTGGAAGAGTGAGAAGCAGGCTCCCTGCTGGGAACCTGATGTGCAGGGAGCCTGATGTGGGGCTCCATCCCAGGACCCTTGGTAGTTTATATGTTTCTAGGAATTTATCCATTTCTTCTAGGTTGTCCAATTTGCTGGAATATAATTTTTCATAATATTCTCTTATAATTGTTGTTTTTCTGTGGTGTAGGTTATTTCTCTTCTTTCATTTGTGATTTTATTTGAATCTTCTTTCTTACTCTTTCTCTTTTATGAGTTTGGCTAGAGGTTTATCAATTTTGTTATCTTCTCAAAGATCTGAACAGATCACTGATCTATTTTTTTAATTTTTGTATCATTTATTTCTGCTCTGATCTCCATTATTTTCTTCCTTCTTCTGGTTTGGGGTTTTGTTGTTCTTCTAGCTCCTGTAGGTGTAAGGTTAGATTGTTTACTGGAGATTTTTCTTGCTTCTTGAGGTAGGCCTGTATTGCCATAAACTTCCCTCTTAAAATTGCTTTTACAACATCCCAACGATTTTGGACCATTGCAATTTCATTTTCATTTGTTTCCATGTAGTTTTTTTAATTTCTTCTCTGATTTCTTGGTGACCCTTTCACTGTTTAGTAGCATGTTATTTACCCTCCATGTATTTGTGCTCTTTCCAGACTTTTTCTTGTGGTTGAGTTCTAGTTTTGTAGTGTTGTGGTCAGAAAATATGCTTGGTATGACTTTGATCTTTTTGAATTTGTTGAGACTTGTTTTGCTGCTTAATAGTGTGATCTGTCCATTCATGGAGCATGTTCCATGTCAAGATCTCTGGCAGTCCTGGGACACAACCCTACCTGGCAGAAGTTGATTGGAACTGAGAAGCAGGTCCCTCACTTAGACAAGTGTATGCTCTCTAGTTTGTCACAGCTGCTTCTTTGCTCCCCTCCTCTTTGTCATTTGTCATTTGAGCTTGGGACTCCTCCTCTATCTATCCCAGCCTCTCCTTTTAGGGTCACAGGGGTCCAATTGCTTGCTCCAGTTAGTACCAAGAACTAGTAGGAGAAAAAGGCAGAGCTAGAATTTTTGTCTCCTGGGACATATCCTGTGGTCTTTCTGCTACCAGCTGATGCTTCTTCTTGAAAAATGTTTTGGGGCACCAGGTTGGCTCAGATCATTAAGCATCAGGTCATGATCTCTGGGTCCTGGGATCCAGCCCCGTGTTGGGCTCCCAGCTCAGTGGGAAGTCTGCTTCTCCCTCTCCCTCTGCCTCTCCCCCTGCTTGTGCTCTCTTGTTCTCTCAAATGAATAATTATTTTTTTTTAAAAAAAGGAAAAGTGTTTTGGCATTTATGAAAGAAAATTGTCCTCGTAGGATGTGTTAACCTTCATAAGGAATGTCTCATCATGTTGTCCCAGCCACTCTCTGACATGTCTTAAGTGAGGAATATGGCCTTATCGTTTTGTATGAATGCGGTCCTAGTATCATTTGAACCTCAAACTGGGATTACTTAGGTAAACTTGGATAAAATGCAGTGAACACTGGGGTACAGTACTGCCTCAGGGTATTCTGGAGAGCTAAAAACTGCTCACTTAATTTATCAATGAGTTTGTGGGTATTCAGTATATATAATTAGGTAGTTTACTCTTACTCCTTTCCCTTACTTTAGGTATCAAATAATTTTTACTTATTTATATGTAAATTCCATATTTTGGAAATAATTTCAAACTTACATGGACATTTAAAGGCTACCACAGGGTGCCTGGGTGGCTCAGTGGGTTAAAGCCTCTGCCTTTGGCTCGGGTCATGATCTCAGGGTCCTGGGATCGAGGCCCACATGGGGCTCTCTGCTCAGCGGGGAGCCTGCTTACTCCCTCTCTCTGCCTACCTCTCTGCCTACCTGTGATCTCTCTCTCTCTCTGTCAAATAAATAAATAAAATCTTTAAAAAAAAGACACTACCTTAAAAAAAAAAAAGTCTACCACAAAGAACTTCAGTATGAAGTTTACCCAGAATGGGGCACCTGGCTGGCTCCGTCGATTTATCTCCAGGTCGTGAGTTCAAGCCCCATGCTGGGTGTAGACATTACTTAAAAATAAAATCTTTAAGGGGCTCCTGGGTGGCTCCGAGGGTTAAGCCTCTACCTTCAGCTCAGGTCATGATCTCAGGGTCCAGGGATCGAGTCCCACATTAGGCTCTCTGCTTGGTGGGGAGCCTGCTTCCCCCCCTTTCTCTGCCTGCCTCTCTGCCTATCAGATCTCTCTGTCAAATAAATAAATAAAATCTTTTTAAAAATAAAAAATAAAATCTTTAAAAGTAAGTATAAAAAAATAAAGTTTACCCAGATTCACTAGTTAATATTTTGCCATATTTGCTTCATTGTTTTCTCTATGTGTACATAAAGAAAATACATATAATTTGAAGTACTTCAGAGTAGCTTGGATATATCATATTCCTTTGCCCCATAATACTTCAGTGTATCTTCACTAGGAATATACTTTTATGGGGCGCCTGGGTAGCTCAGTCATTGAGTGTCTGCTTTGGGCTCAGGTCATGATCCCAGAGTCCGGAGTTCGAGCCCCACATCTGACTCCCTGCTCAGCGGAATGCCTGCTTCTCCCTTTCTCACTCCCCCTGCTTGTGTTCCCTCTCCAGCTGTGTTTCTGTCAAAAAATAAAATCTTAAAAAAAAAAAAAAAAAAATATATATATATATATATATACACTTTTACATATGTAAATAATCACACTCAGGAAATTATCATGAATGTATTGTCTATATTACAAATTCGTCAATTTTCCTCATAATGTCTTTTTTTAAAAGATTTATTTATTTTGGAGAGACAGAGTACATACATGGGGGGAGGGGCAGGGGGCGTAGGAGAGAGGAAGCTGACTTCCCACTGAGCCTCGAGCTTCCCGTGGGGCTCCTGAAATCAGGACCTGAGTGGAACCAAGAGTAAGATGCTCAGCCCACTGAGCCACCCAGGCACATCCCCCATAATATCTTTTTTTTTTTTTTTTCAGATTTTATTTATTTGACAGAGAGAAACGCAGCTAGAGAGGGAACACAAGCAGAGGGAACTCGATCCCGGATTTCCAGGATCATGACCTGAGCCAAAGGCAGTCGCCCAACCAACTGAGCCACTCAGGCGCCCCCCCCCCATAATATCTTTTATTGCAGTTCTTTTCTGGATCTAGGCAAGGATCAAGTTCATTTATTGTTAGTCACTTTAGCTTTCTTTAACCTGGAACAGTTCCTCAACATTTCGTCCTTGGTGCCCTGGGGCAGTTTTGAAGAATACGGTCCTGTTATTTCTCCTGTACGTTTCTTCTTTTTAGTGTGTGTGCATGCGTATTTATACCTATTAACAGTATGGATATATGATTCTTTTGTTCAACGGATTATAATTTATTATCTTTTAAATGATTTTATTTATTTGAGAGAGAGAGAGAGAGAGAGTGAGAGAGAGCGTGAGAGGGGAGAAGGTCAGAGGGAGAAGCAGACTCTCTGCAGAGCTGGGAGCCAGATGTGGGACTGGATCCCAGGACTCCAGGATCATGACCTGAGCCAAAGGCGGTGGCTTAACCAACTGAGCCACCCAGGTGCCCCATAATCTATTATTATACTTACATACTGTGATACACAATTGTATCAGAGTTGGCCTCTTTAAGCTGGCTCCCCTGTCTCTTTAATGCCCTGATACTTTTTTTTTAGTACTTATTTTCTGGCACAAGAAAATACTCCACACTCCCCTGGTATCTTCTTGCTCCTGCCCAAGCTGGAATTAGGAAGTAGTCCTCAAAGGGCTCTGGGTTCTGGGATTTTTCTGTGGGATATTTAGAAACCCAAGAGAACTAGGTATGTGTAGATGAATCAATCTATCATTTTTCCCCCATAAATTTCCCATTACACTGATATGTCCTGTTCTAGTCCAGCCCCACAACTTTTTTGCTCACTTCTTTCACTCCATATTTCCTCTTCCTGCTTCCCAACATCTGTACATTTTTTAAAGATTTTATTTATTTATTTGACAGAGAGAGAAATCACAAGTAGGCAGAAAGGCAGGCAGAGAGACAGGAGGAAGCAGGCTCCCTGCTGAGCAGAAAGCCCTACATGGCCTCGATCCCAGGACCCTGAGATCATGACCTGTGCCGAAGGCAGAGGCTTTAACCCACTGAGCCACCCAGGTGCCCCCAACATCTGTGTATTTACTTGCATTTTCAAACCGCATACACCCAGAATAATTTCAGAATTGCCATGCCACTAACACTATTGCAAACCTACTAAGAACTCAAGATTTGCAGTTCTTTTTTTCTTTAGACAGAGGGTACCCGCAAGTTACTTGAATTAGTTCTATTTTTTCCCCTTTCAGGAGGTTACTTTTATTGATCTAAAATAGAGTTGGGTTCATTTATTTATGTCTATATTCCATTGTTTCCTTCCACAAGAATTTGAACAACCACCTAGGAACCCTCATTTACCCCTAACCCTCATAGGTAATCAATTTTACTAGTTTGAGTTTCCAATTCTTGTGTTTTTCTTTTCTTTTTAAGGTTTTATTTATTTGGGGCGCCTGGGTGGTTCAGTTGGTTAAGCAACTGCCTTCGGCTCGGGTCATGATACCTGAGACCCAGTATGGAGCCCGGCATCGGGCTCCCTGCTGGGCAGGAGGCCTGCTTCTCCCTCTCTCACTCCTCCTGCTTGTGTTCCCTCTCTTGCTGCGTTTCTCTCTCTCTCTCAAATAAATAAATAAAATATTTTTAATAAGATTTTTAAAAAAGATTTTATTTATTTATTTGAGAGAGAGAGAGAGCATGAGTGGTGGGGATGGGAGGAAGAGGGGTAAAAGGAGAGGGAGAACAGGTTCGCCAGCAGCAGGGAGTCCGATGCAGGGCTGAATCTCAGGACCCTGGGATCACGACCTGAGCCAAAGGCAGATGCTCAAACCAACTGAGCCACCTGTGCACCCTCTCTTGTGTTTTTCTTTGCAAAAATTTGCAGATATATTTGTTTTCTTATTTTCCCTTCTTCCTTGAACAAGAGGTAGCATAGTTTAGACTATTTTTTATTCTGGAAATCAGTCCACACTAAATCACAGTGATATATATAATTTCTAAATTGCATATAATAAGACAATATTCTATTCATTTACCAAACAATTTGAGTGACTGTGTGCCAGCCCACTGAGCTAGACACGAAGGTCAGGGAAAGGAGTAAATATAGTCCCTGACTTTTAGAACCACAGACTTCACATAAGCAAAACGATCCCAGTGTTTTGGGAGCCCCGAGGAGCGAGTCAGTAACAGGATGTTCAAAAGGAATGACACTCGAGCCTGAAGAAGAGAAGGTTAAGTGAAGAAATAGCACCTGTAAAGGCAGAAGTTGAACATGAGCAAGGAGTGTCTTGGAAGTGGGAGTTTCATGAGGCTAAAACTTAGAAGTTGTGGGTAGGAGCAGGATATGAGTGGGGAAGAAAGAAGCACCCACAATGAGATGGGAGGGCACTCTGGTGCTGGGAATACCAGAACGCTGGACTGTGTTAATTAGGCATCCAGGAGACATGGTCTTTAAGACACCACTGGAATCCACTCACTTCACAAGTATTTGACTACTCGCATTGTGCTAGGTACTGCTGGAACAGTAACAGTAAGATCCCAACCCACAGGGTGCTGAAAGAAGCAAGAATTAAAGGACCTCTTAGGATGAAGTGGGGAAATTTGCCCGCCAAGCATAGGAGGAGCATAGAAGCCTGGAGTGAGATAGGAGTGAAGGAATACTTCCTAAAAAGTAAGGCCAACTCTTAGCTAGGTATGTACCTGTTGGTGGTGGAGTGTTTGGTAAGGGTTCCAATGCTAATGCCTGAAGCCAAGGGAGATTGAGATATTGGAAGTTTCGCTGAGATTAAGACCACATTCCTTGCTGCTCTATACCATTTTCCCCACTGCGAAGAGTAATCCTCTAAAAATGCAAATCTCACCTCTTTGTTTTTTGTGAAAGGCTCCCCAGTACTTTGAGGACAATGTCCAAGTCTCTTTAAAATCGAATCCCAGGTTCCTTAGGTCTCCAGTCTCATTTTTTTTTCAACCTTGTTAATTTCATATTTCTGCCACGCTGACGTTTTCTTAATTTGTCACATCCCCCCTGTCTAGAAATTCATCACCCAACACTGGATTCGGTGTCACTCCTATCTGTTCTCATGGTGCCCTATGCTTCACCTAATAGATCTCATCTAATTGCCTGAGTCTACCACTAGCTTGAACTCAGGGAGGACAGAATTACGGTTGTATCCACTGCATCTAGCCTAATGTCCTAATGCCCAACTAATTTTGAATGAATGAAGGCTGGCTTGCAAGGTTGAATGAAGAATTTTAAATTAGACCTTAGGTATTTTGGCCTTTGGTCTCTTTGTTACTAGAGTTTAAGGGTTCATTCAAGGGCATGGAGAAACCAATTAGGTATTACAAGCTTACAATGATTTCGGATCTAGCATAGAGTCATCTGCAACATGCTGAGTTTCAAGCCGGTAACTTTAATGTCCATCAGTCTTTTATTTAAAGCAGACAAGGTCAAGAGTAGCTCTTCGTGAAACCCACCAACCGCTTAAGGGACGTACTCGCGGGTTTAGACCCGGGATTTCTTTGCAATTAGACCCCGCGGAAGAACTGCACGCTACGTCGTGACATATCACACAACTGCGGAGGTATCCCGACGCTACGCCACCGGCGTAGGCGGGGCGGCCGGTTCTTCCTTCCTCACGGCTACATCGGCTCCTCCTCCAGCGCTTCACACGCTCATTGTGAAGCGACAGCGGCAGCCAACCTCTAAGGCTGTTTGAGACTTAGAGACCCTAAATCTTTGGCGCGCGTGAGCGCCCGCTCTGCTTCTTCTTCACTCCAAGGGCTAGGGGTGCGAGATTGGCCTCTTTTTATTCTCTCCTCGCCTGCCCGAAGCCAGCCGCCCCGGTGCGCGCGGATATCTCGCCCCGCCGCTCCCTCCTCTCTGCCCCTCCCCCTTCGGGAGCTCCCGCCCGCGCGCTCCTCCTCCCCTTTCCCCGGCGACGCGCACGCGCGCCAGGCCGGCTCGCGCCCTCTCGCTTTCCTCCGGCCCGCGAGACCCCCTCCCCTTCCGCCTCGCGGCGCTTCCTCGCGCCGCGGTCTTCTCTATCCACCCCCGACATCGCGGGGCTCCCCCCGCCCGCCAACGGCGGGTCCCCGGCTTCCCAAGCCCCCTCGCTTCCCGCGCTCTCCCGCGGGGGCCTAGCCCCGGCCTCCTCTCTCCCTCCCTTCCCCCTAATTCCCCTTCCGGACGCTGCCATCATGTTGAAGCCTCAGCCGCCACAACAGACCTCCCAGCCCCAGCAGCCGCCCCCCACGCAACAGGCCGTGGCCCGCCGGCCTCCCGGGGGCACCAGCCCTCCCAACGGCGGCCTCCCGGGGCCCCTGGCCTCCACCTCGGCTCCCGCAGGGCCTCCCGCGGCCGCTTCTCCCTGCCTGGGGCCTGCAGCCGCCGCCGGGACTGGGCTCCGCCGGGGAACCGAGGGCATCTTGGCGCCGCAGCCCCCGCCGCAGCAGCAGCATCAGGAGAGGCCAGGGGCAACGGCTATCGGCAGCGCCAGGTGAGGAGGGTGGGTTTCCGGGTGCTGGAGCCGAGGCTGCGGGGCGGCGGCTCGACTCCAGCCCCGCGGCCGGGACCCGAGGACACCGGGCGAGGCGGGTACCTAGCCCGGCCACCGTTGCGAGGTGCCGGGAGGAGTGGGGAACTCGCGTGAGGCTGGGGATGGGCCCCTTCAGGTCCTAACAGGTCAGACGGAAAGGGTCCCCGGGAGGCCACCCGGACATTTGAGGGTCGTGCTCAGCTCTCAGAGCCAGGTTGGGCCGTGGGGCTCGGGCCTTAAGGGCAGGCGGGGCGCATCCCGCCAGCGCCGTCAGAAGGAGGAGTTGGGGGGGCGAAGAGGTGATCGGGGTCCCCGGCTCCATTACCACGGAGGGTCTCGCGGTCTCCGGCTTCAGCCAATGGGGAGTCAGCTGCGGGAAGGGGTCCCCGGCCGTAGCCAATGGAGGGGGGCGCGCGGCCCACAGTTTGGCCAATGGGGAGGGAGGGACTTGGGAGCGGGTTGCTACCTCCCCCTTCCCGGTCTGGCCAGTAGGAGGGGAGCGGGGTGGGCGCGGGGGGGACGGAAGGAGGGACAACTGGGAGGACTGCGGGCCGGGAACCTCCAGCGCGCGCGCGCCCGCTCTTCCCGTACGTGCGCGCGGATGCTCTGTCTTATGACCCGGGCATTCGTGAGCCGCGGGTAATCTATAAGGGCAGGGTTTGGGAGTGTACGTGGAGGGGTACGCCTGGTGTTTGTGGGTGAGTGGTGGACACCCCACTCGGTTTCTTCTGGTGTGGCTTAATGGAATTGAGAGTGGCGGTACACGCAGGCGCAGTGTGTTCTGATCGCGGGGGAGGGGGGAGTTTGGAGGCCCGTGAGCTTTACTGCGCAGGCGCATACCGGGCGAGGCCTCCCGGTGGATGGCTTTTGCGGCTGCGCTGTCCCCCAGCCCCGCCAACGGCCCCCTCATCGCCCTCCTCAACCGACGGTTACATCAGCCGGCGAGGTGCAGGGTACCGGCCGATCGGTGACCCCTCCTAGAGTGGGTAGCACTGAGTGAGTAAAAAGAGGTCGAGAGGGTGGGTTATAAAGGGAGTACTCTCCTCCCAGAGTTTGGGGCGTAAGACTGGTGAAAATGATTGTGTTTTCTTTTTGAGAGGTAACGTGCCTGAGCTAGGTGGGTCCGAATCTGCATTCCCTGAGCATTCGCCTTTATGTCTAGGGTGGATTATTATTAGTTTACGACTATTGTAGCGTTGCTTTCTTGGAACCATGGGGCCTTGGCTCCTTGGAGAAAGTAAGAAGGTTGTGTTGAATTGACAACCATTGTTGAATGAGGTCTGTTAAAGTGGCGTTTGGTGAAAATGTGTTTACCGGCTTTTACTGCCCATGCCTTTCTTCCTCTGTAAGGTGAGAGTTTGAAAATCTTGTTGATAATTGTAGTCTGAATCAGCATTTTCAGGGTTATGTGATTCTAGAATACCACGTTCTTTGAAATTAACTGTGTAAGAGGTATTGAATGTGTTTAACTATTTTCTTGTTTCCTTTCTCATAGGGGACATAGCACAGGAAAGGGACCCCCACAGTCACCGGTGAGTGCCACTCCCCATCCTCAAAGCACAGAGAGGTACATGTGAACATATAGGACAGATCATGTGCACAAATAGTTGGGCTTAGAAGAGTAGGGGCCCAGCACATAAAAAGTGGGTGAGTGGAGTGTGGGTATTCAGAAGGAAGGTGATATCTTGACTATTTATTTCTCCTGTGTTATTGGTAGGTGTTTGAGGGTGTCTACAACAATTCCAGAATGCTGCATTTTCTTACAGCTGTTGTGGTAAGTGGGTACCTAACCCCTAGGTTGTTTGAGGAATGCAATGCACCAGTTTGCTGAAGACAACTCTTCTTTTTTCCCACTCTTCCAGGGCTCCACTTGTGATGTAAAGGTGAAGAACGGTACCACCTATGAAGGTATCTTCAAGACTCTGAGCTCAAAGGTTAGTTTATTGAAATTAGCTGATTTTTGGAGTTTTGTGGAAGGAGGAGGAGAATGAAATAGGCTCATTGGAGATGTGAGTTGAATGGTGTTGGACAACATTGTGTTACTCATTTCTGTAGGCTTGTGCCAGAGTATTGTGGGATTCTTATCCCACAATAAGAAATGTGGGTTGGAAATTGGAAGGCCGGGTACTTTAATGTTAAAAATACTTAGTCCTGGGGGTGGGGGTGCAAAAAAAAAAAAAAAAAAAAAACTTAGTCCTGGGCTGATATCAAGAAGACTATTTGAGTGTGGTGTTGAGATGAGGTTAGAAAGGGTAAAAGAAAAATAGTCTGTTTTCATCATCACATTTCTTGATACTAACCTATTACTGTTTGGAAATGGGACTTTTGTAGTTTGAACTAGCAGTGGATGCTGTACACCGGAAAGCGTCTGAGCCAGCAGGTGGCCCTCGTCGGGAAGACATTGTAGACACCATGGTGTTTAAGCCAAGCGATGTCATGCTTGTCCACTTCCGAAATGTTGACTTCAATTATGCTACTAAAGGTATCTTGTTGATTTTTACATCAGACTAGAGGGCAGAAAGCGTTATGTATGACTGGAATTTTTTTCTTCCCCCTTTACTGTCTTTTTTTCTGAGGAGGAGGGCTAGGTTTTTCTTCTTTTTTTTTTTTTTTTTT
>PITA01010294.1:7663-72957 GCA_004023965.1 Spilogale gracilis
CCTTTTTTTTTTTTTTTTTTAAGATTTTATTTATTTGACACAGAGAGACACAGGAGAGAGAAAACACAAGTGACAAGAGGGAGAAGCAGGCTTCCCGTTGAGCAGGGAGCCCGATGCCAGGCTCAATCCCAGTACCCTGAGATCATGACCTGAGCTGAAGGCAGATGCTTAACGACTGAGCCACCCAGGTGCCCCCTTTTCTTGACTTTCTGCCCTGGTTTAAGGACATCTAAAAAAAAAAAAATCACAGCTCAGTTTATGTAG
The DNA here is from genome assembly GCA_004023965.1 of Spilogale gracilis. Taxonomy (NCBI): domain Eukaryota; kingdom Metazoa; phylum Chordata; class Mammalia; order Carnivora; family Mephitidae; genus Spilogale; species Spilogale gracilis. Next base: position 7,928 of record PITA01010294.1, read on the forward strand.
CTTCTGTGTACGATACAAAAATTCTGTTTGGTTGTTGGGAGTATTCTGTTAGTGTCATCGCGGGAACTTCATTCGTGCAGAAATGATTTGTAGGTATGTTTAGACGTATGCAGTTTATATGTTTGTAAAATGCAAAACATAAGTAAACTGATACTCTGCGGAGAATTGAGTGACAGTAGTGAATGGTTGCTGTCTGGATAAACCCTATCATATTGTAAGAGTGGAGTCATTTTAGAAATCAGAAGTACAATCTCTACCGTTTTGAAGGCCATTTAAGAGAGATAACATCAGGAAAGGAGGACAAAGGGCTGGTGTAACCCTGAAAACCCTTTGTGATATGGGGAAAATTTCAGTCCTTTTGTCCCAGCAGATTCCTAGTAGTACAAAATATATATTTGATGTATAAGTTACAGCCATTCACATTAATGAAGAAAACCATCTCCAGTCTCCTCGAACCATGCTGTTCGTCTTTGGGGATACTGTCCTTTTGTGGTTCTTAGGAACACGATGGCCCAGTACCAGGAGCATGGTAGGTACCTGGTAGGTATATGTTGAATGGAAGGGGGAGTTGCTGATAGTTCTAGCTTCCTGATTGTCCTCTGCTTTGGGTAAGAGTCAGTTTTGTCTCTGTTCCTCCACCAACTGGGGAGAAAGAGAGCGTGATCCTGAAACTATGGATAATTGGATAATCCGTATGTGGGTGAGAAGAGTTAACTGTGTGTGCCAATGGACAGTGGTTGGGGTACAATGAATGTGGGGCATTGTGCATGGAAACAGGAACAGGATGCCTCTGTACCTGACCAAGGAAATGCCAGCCTGTAAAAATTAGAATAAAAATATTTACCTTTCAGAGCGCTGAGACCTGGCTTAATCATTTTTGTATAGCATTTCAAATCGTGCCAAAAGAAAAAAAAGATACTTAATAAAATGAGGATTTTTTTTTTTCAGGTGCTTCTTTGAGATGAATTTGATTGCCAATCTGAAATGTTTATTTGAGTCTTTCACACTCAGTTTAGATAGTCACATTTCTAAAAGTAGCGATCCACACATTTGATAATAGTACTGTGACTTTTGAAAAGATGACTTAACTAATATTTCTTTCTGTTGTCATTTATTTTTTAAAATAAGAACATGGTCCTTGGTACACCAAGCTCTTGCCAAGATTAGGCCCATCTTCTCAGTAGGCTTCCCAAGACAAAGTTGCCTTTGTGTCATTGTAACTGGGAGGATTTGGTGCCACAGGAAACTCAGTGGGGCAGGGCAACTTATTATTAACAGAAAATTCAATGGCCTGCGGTGTGTGTGTGTGTGTGTGTGTGTGTGTGTGTGTGTGTGTGTTTACTCTCCCAGCTGATATCTGTAATGTATTTCTCCATGCAGGTGATCTCACCCTTGTAGACTTTCCCAGGGAGGAATGCAGTGGTTGGGAATTTTCCTTGCAGTTCAGTTAGATTAGAGAAGACAAAACCTGCTGCACGCTGACGCAGAGGAGAGCTCCTCTCTCTGGACGAGTTTGTTCTCAGGGTGATGAGCAAAATTTGGTCATACATGGAAAGAAAGGAAAGGTGGTTAGCCAGAGAGAAAATGAGAGTTTGGGGGGAAAAGGATGACAGTGGCACTAACTTCAAACTCCTTACAGAGCGGCTGAGAGTATGGACCGCCTTGATTCACATCCTGGCTGTACCACTTAGGAGCTGGGGGACTTTAGGTGGTTACCTAAAAACCAAAATCAAAACAAAACCAGAAAAACTCTCTCCATGACTCAGTCTTCTCACTCATAAAGTGTCCACCGTACAGGGCTGTTGTAAGGAATAATGAGATTACTGTGTGAGTAGAGCTTGGCTCCGTGCTGGGCGTGAAGTCAATATAATATGGTGCACAGTCAACATGCTAGGCACACGTCCCAACATGCTAGGCACACGTCCCATGGATTTGTGATGTATTTCTGTGTTTGAATTCTTATCTCACCACCCTTCTTCACAAAAGAGTTTTCTTTCGTGACCTCTTCTGCTGGTTGGAACCCAGGACTCTCTTCCCATCCTCACTTTTTGGCATTGACCAAGTACGTGCTGCCTTTGCACACAGGTGCTATTTTGCTAAGTTACTTTTTGGTTTTGTATCATAGTTGTGTGGAGAAAATGTTACTTAGAATCCCCAAGGTATACTTTTTTTCTCTCTCTAGGTAAGTCAAACATGTTAATTAGAAACAAAAAGAATATTGATTGTTGTATCTGTTAGGGAGAGACTAACAGCTATCCTCCTGCAAAAGGAGTGCAGCTTCTGAGAACGGCATGGCGCCTGGCTGGCTCCCTCAGAACACGTGACTCTTGATGTTGGGGTTGTAGATTCAAGCCCCACATTGGGTGTACACATTACTTAAAAAAAAAAAAAACAACTCTAAAAAAAATTTCTCGGAAAGGGCTAATGCAAAATAGAAATACTCTGTGTAAAGAAACCCTAAATACATCAGACTTAAGTAGTTACTATTAGGACTTTTGTTGGTTAGTATTAGCCAGTCATAATCGTAATGTATAAGATGGGCCTTTCTTAGAACTGCCGCAGTGCCTTATCTGTGTATTTCTTACGGTATTTTGTATCACTTCTTACTTTTGTACATTCACTGTTTTCCCTACCAAACACAAATTAAGTTCTTTGGAGATAGGATTTGTGTCTGAACAATATTTGTATACCTCAATATCTGTAGTTGGTAGTTGAGTGCCTAATAGATAAGAATTTCTTAACCCAGGGATGCCTGGGTGGCTCGGTCAGTTAAGCGCCTGCCTTGGGCTCAGGTCATGATCCCAGGGTCCTGGGATTGAGCCCTGCATTGGGCTCCCTGGTTGGCGGGGAGCCTGCTTCACTGCTTCCTCTGCCTCCTGCTCCCCCTGGTTGTGCGCTTGCTTTCTCTCTCTGACAAATATATAAAATCTGAAAAAAAAAAAAAAGAATTTCTTAACCCAAATACATTGCCATCTAAAATAATGGCATTTTTGCATTCTATGGTTATGTATCATACTTTTTTTTTCTTTAGATAAGCTCTACCCCCCAATGTGGGGCTTGAACTCAGGACCCTGAGATCAAGAGTTACATGCTTTATGGACTGAGCCAGCCAGGCACCCTGATTATATATAGTTATTTGCATGACTTCTTTTCTTCCCGAAAAGCGTTTTACCCCAGATTGTTTAATAGAGGAAATACGATGGTGCTAGAGTGAACTCGGGCAGGGCTGAGCCCGAACAAAAGCCCTATCCACAGCCCAGCCTCTGAAAGCATGCAGGGTGGGGGAGGCCAGGGGTAGAGAGGGGGTGAATTTTTATGATGTGCCCATTGCATTGTTTGAAAGTTTACACCTCTTTCTTTATGCTCTTTAATATCTTTTAAAAAGCTCAGACCTGTTACTAGGTAACTGAGAAGGTGAAGAAATGCATTTTCCCAAAATCAGTGGGAATGAACAGAGCAGTCCAAGAGAGGAAATAATGTTAGGTGCGCACACACACAGGCTGTGAGCCACAGTGGTGTGGTTTCATCCGTGGGCTGGCTCAGTACTCTTAGCCAAGGAAGAGTGGTGAGGAAGGAGGACAGGTGATCAAGAAGTGTTGAGAGAATTGCTAGTGAAATCCTATTTGCAGAGCAAAGGGAATCCAGTAAGGAGTTAGCTCCTCCTACTTGATGCAAACAATAGTTTGGCTCTGGCACCTCCTCTGCTCTTTGCCCTTCATTGTGGGTTCCGGGATCCACCTCAGGTTCTCTGTCGATTTGCCAGTGAGTAAACAGAACCTTCCAGCTTGGATTTGCACTGTGTCTTTGCAGTTGTTCTGCTGCCCGCAGAGACGGGCACTCCCGGCACTGAGACCAAGCCTGGGAAGGTAGGGATCTTGGAATATCCTCCCAGCACCCTTCCCAGAGAGGAACCTAGGAGAAGTCACTCCCCAGCGGCATCCGTAGGAGGCACACAGACCCTGAAATTAGGGGTAACACCCGTGTTCTCACATGTCTTAGTGTTTTGGCACGGGTCTTTGCCATTTCTCCACTGATGAGCTGGTCCATGAACTAGTCATTGGAACTGCCGAATCTGCCTTTCTGTTCTCCTTGCTTGTACCTTTTGCCCTCACCCCTACACTGTTCTTGACATGGTGTCTAGAAGGATTATTTTTTTTAAAAGATGTTATTTATTTATTTGAGAGAGAGAGAGTGTGTGTGCAAGTGCGTGGCAGAGAGGCAGGCAGAGGGAGAGACAAATCTGATGTAGACTCTGTGCTGAGTGCAGATCCCACTGCAGGACTCGATCTCACAACCCTGAGATCGTGACCACAATCAAGAGTTGGCGCTTAACTGATTGAGCCACCCGGGCGTCCCTAAAAGGATTATTTTATTTTATTTTAATATAATTTTTTAAGATTTTATTTATTTAAGAGAGACAGATCATGAGCAGGGGGGAGGTGTAGAGGCAGAAGCAGACTCCCTCCTGAGCAGGGAGCCTGATTTGGGACTCGATCCCAGAACCCTAGGATCATTACCTGAGCCAAAGGCAGATGCTTAACTGATTGAGCCACCCAGGTGCCCTAGAAAGATTATTTGAAAACAGGTCAGATCATGTCAATCCCCTGCTGAGATGCCCCTCTCCACCTCACTGAAAGCCAGTGAGGCACTATATTTCTAGTTCCATTACCTCTTTAACTTCACCTCCTATCACTCATTCCCTTACTCTGCTTTAGCCAGTTCTTATGCCTCCGGGCCTTTGCAGATGGCTGTTCCCTCTCTCTGAACCATTTCCCCCAAATACCTACATGGCTCCCTTTTTCACATTTTTCAAGTCTTTGTTCTTCCCTCCTTTATCTAAAACAGTACTTCCTCCCTCCTGTTGGCACTCTCTATCTCTCTCCTCTTTGGTACTTCTTAAGATGCTATATAATGATATAGTTCATTGTCTCTTCCTATTAGAGTGCCTGCTGCATTTATTGATGTATCCCAAGTACCTTAGTGTAGAGTCTGCCGCACAGTAGGTACTCAGTATATATTTGTTGAATGAATGAATGAATGAATGAATGAAACACACAGGCTTTTGCACAGCATAAGCATGACTGAAAGTGTAGTGTAATTTGAGTGTTCTACTCAAAATACAACCACACACATCTTTCTGAATAAGCATGATTTTCTCCCAGACCCTCCTCTCCCCGGAAGCTGCCATGTTTTCTCTGGTTTCTCTGGTTTCTTCATTTTCTGTGCCACTAGGAGCCCTTGACGGAGGCTGATGACTAAGTGAAGAGCAAGGCAGGGCTGAGGGTGACCATGGCGCAATCTTTTCAGCGCTGTGGTGTTTCCAAATCAAAGCCTCGTCTTTGGCAATCTTTTTGTGATTTCCATCTAATTTTTACAGCACTGTTTGAACCAGTCTTGTGAATTGCATGCCCTACAGATAATTACACTTGTCTAAGTCATGTTACTATACAGCTTATTACTTTTCTATTGTCATTTAATTATAATTAATGATCGTTCTGGAAGTAACTGTCAAATGTGGGGTTTTATTTTTTTTTTTTTTAAGATTTTATTTATTTGACAGAGAGAAACACAGCCAGAGAGGGAACACAAGCAGCGGGAGTGAGAAAGGGAGAAGCAGGTTTCCCGCCGAGCAGGGAGCCCGATGTGGGGCTCGATCCCAGGACTCCGGGATCATGACCTGAGCCGAAGGCAGTCGCTTAACCAACTGAGCCACCCAGGCGCCCCTATTTTGTTTTTTTTAAACTATCTTTTTGACCTTTGAGATTTTGCCACATGCCTATTGCTGTCATAGGACTCCATCTTAATTTTTCTTGATTTCAGAGCTCACTTAGGTTTTTTGCCTTGACATGAGATGCAACGAGAATGGTGCTGTCATGCTCTGTGTCTTTACTATTTCCTCATCACATTTGCACAAAACCTCGCTCTTGCCTTTTACTGAGTGGCATGGCAACTCTCTGATCTGTTGTGCTTGAGCTCTGGCCTCCTGGTGTCCCTTTGCATGGTTAAGTTGGTGTTTGGCAAAACTGCACTTTGTGGTGCTTGGTGGCAGCTCTCCGTGTGCCCCCCTTCCTTTTTTTAGAGCGATAACATGCCAGCAGAAGGAGCTTCTCCAAGGCAGCATCCTGTGATTCTTAGGCTTGGAAACACTAGAACTGGTCTTAAGGATGGGTGTATAATCCATCCGGCAAGGTTCTTTGCATTAAAAGAAAAAGAAAGAAAGAAAGAAAGAAAGAAAGAAAGAAAGAAAGAAAGAAAGAAAGAAAGAAAGAAAATGCATAGTATATAAATTCTGCTGAACGTACACAAAGATCCTGGTTTTCGTTACTTTTGACTTTTGTTGATTGGGGCTTGCGGCTGAGTTGGAATTGTTTGGATCTGTTCACTTCCAAGTTGATTTGAAGCTATCATCCCAATTGATAGTCACTAGAAAATTGGCTGAGGAATTAAAAAGACTAAATATACCTAATAAGCAGCTAATAATGGTCATACTTTCTGCAGTTAATTTTATTACTATATGTACAGGATGGGACACGAAAAATGAACAGCACATAAACATTAAATTAGACTTATCTGACAGAGAGAAACAGCGAGAGAGGGAACACAAGCAGGGAGAGTGAGAGAGGGAGAAGCAGGCTTCCCGCCGAGCAGGGAGCCCAATGCGGGGCTCGATCCCAGGACTCCGGGATCATGACCTGAGCCAAGGCAGATGTTCAATGACTGAGCCACCCAGGCTCCCCAAAGACTTATCTTTAATAATGTACTATATAGACAATGTTGGTGTCATTATTTTTGAGTTAGAAAAATTTATCAAAATACATACATGGTCAATAGGTACACTTGAAAAAAAAGATGAGTATGAGGTAAACTGGTTTAAACCAGGCATTGAAAGACCTTGTTTTCTTAGGTAGACACAGACTCAGCTGTTACTTACTGAGTAGCTGCTGTGTACCAGACGCTGGGTCCCAGGCCCAGAGGGGAGGATAAAAGTTCTCTGCCTCCTAGGGCTTCCTTTGGGCCCGTTGGGGACTAGGTGATAGTGGGTGGGATAGTGGCTGGGTGGTCCAAGGAGGCTCCCCCCGGGAGGTGGATGCTGAAGTGTGTGATGGATTGGAGGATTATCGGATGGATTCATGAAGGTCCTGAGGCTGGAAACAGCTTGGCCTGTTGGAGGAAGGTTGCTGTGGCTGGAGAGCGAGGCATGGGGTAGGCTTTGGGGCTTACTGAGACCTGGAGTATGTAGGCTTTGCAAGACCCTGGGAAAGAGTTTGCATTCCCTTGAGCCCAATGGAAAGCCCTGGGAGGGGATTCGCTTGTGAAAAGGTAAGTGACTGCTGGGTGAAGAGGGACGTTTTCCCAGCCAACAAGGCAAGAAAGGCTGGTGGTAGAGGAGGAGGGAAGCAAGTTGACTCTGCGAGTCTTCTGCGCTCCTCCTCCCTTTTTTACAGTGTCTGTTCAGCAATGGCAGATGGAAATAGGGAGATTTGGTGATAGCCTGGATGTAGGCGTGAGGGAAGGAATGAGAATTCTGGCTTGAGTTACTGGGTGCCAGGACAGGGGGTAGGGGCTTGGGGGGAGACTAAAGGTTTGAGGGGGGCAGAAGGAATCAAGTGCCCTGGTTTGGGCAGGTTAACTGAGATGCCTGTGAAACTTCCCAGGGAGCTGTTCAGTTTCCCTTTGTATCCAGTGCCGTGGGCAAAGCAAGAGGCATCGCTTCTGAGCAGCTCTTTTGTATTTTAGTATTTCTCTTTCACTATGGCCCAGTTTGCTAATACAGGTTAGGTGTGTGACCTTTATTTATATATCCCAAATGACAATATTCTAACACTGAGTATCTACTGTGAATGGAAAAACTGATGGTGGGGCTGGTGGGTTAACATTAAAAAATCTTGGGGCTCCTGGCTGGCTCATTGGCTAGAGCACGCGGCTCTTAATCCTAGGATTGTGAGTTCGAGCCCTGTGTTGGGTGTAGAGATTACTTTAAAATCTATGAAGAAAAAACATTAAAAAAAAGTATAGTTTCAGCAATCGAAGATCTCTTCTAATCAAATTAATCCTATATATATTTAATATTTCATTATTGAGTGTTAGACATTTGCATTATATAGTTAACATATGTTAATGTGTGATAAATATATATGCCAAGATAATTAAATGTATATTTAATATAGAAAACATTTAATTCACATTATGTACCAATCATTAAATAATATTTAATATTGAAAACTAAGTGTAAATCATGCATGAACAAATATTCATCCTGGATTACAAAAGATAATAAATATAATATATTTAAATTGTAATAATATAAGTAATAAAAATATTATAGGATGGAGCTGGATTTCCTTGTGAAAATCCACTAGGGGCATGCAAATTCATGTTGTAAAATGTTCACCCTGTAAATGTTGAAATATTTCTTTTAAATGGATCCACTTAGAACATGCACATATATTGTCTCTTCCTTACCTAACATTACTAAGGGTCCTCTACACTTCTGCACATTATGTAAGTGGAAACTGGAAGCCAGTATAGACACACTTCAAACTACCTTGTGAAAGGCTGATTTTTAGCTCTAGCAAACCCATTTTTTGGACTTGTAGAGCAAGTACTGGGGTGTGATTGCTAATAGGGCATATGGCTTTTGGAGCTTAGAGGAATGGGAAGCTTTATCTGTTTTAGTACCACCATTGCAGGCCCTTCTCCCCCACCTGTTTATTCTAAAAAAGAAAAAAAAAAGGACAGCATATACTTTTAAATCTGTAGAAATAAAATGCTATGAAAAACCACTGGAAAACTTAAGTCTAAAAAAATTAACATTTTAAAAAGTCATCAATTATTAGGGGTGAGTGGATGGAGGTGGGAGAAGAGTTACAATGGATAATATTTTGAATTCGTGGCTCTAGAAACCATCAATGGCTGTAGACTTACACTCTGGTGTATCAGCACACCCGTAGAGCCCATGAGGCCTGATCAAATTTATTATTGCTTAATTGGGCCAAGTGGTGTGGTTTGGGTTTATGCACAAGATGGGTCACTTTCCAAAAGGATATGTAGTGTCAATTATTTAAATTCTGTTTTTAACAAGACAGACTTTGGTGAGGAGCTGCTATAAGGTATATTCTTGATAATCACAGAGAAAGAAAGAGGTGAGGCTTGTGCTGGGTAATTGCTAAACAGCTATCTGTAACTAAATATTTGAAGTTGAAGTTAAAAACAGAAAGTAATCGTGGCTAATAATGACTGATACTGAATGAGCACTTACTGTATGCCAGGCATGACCTTAATCAATCAACAGAACTACCCCTGAGAAGTAGGTCCTCCTATTATCCTCATTTGGCAGATGTGGAAATGAGGAACTGTGGGGTCAAGCAACTTGCCCAGAGTAAAGAGTGGTCAGGATTGAGACTGTGCAAAGTTGCCTACATGAGGTCAGGTTTGGGAAAACCCATGAACCAGGACCCCGACTTCTTAACCAAGATCTGCCAGTGGCTGAGTAGATAAGTGACCTTGGACATGATACTTCACCTTACTGGCTTTCAATTTCCTTGCCTTTAAAATTGGATAGAAAGGAGGGAAGATTTGGGACTAGTCATGCTTTGCACAACCCCAAATTTCCCTAAGTCCTCTTACTTGCATGGTTCAGATCTTATTATAAAAGGTGTCTAAAGGGAAGATCAAAGTGGTAGGGGTAAATGAGGGGAAGGGAATTGAATTAGAAGGGCAATCACTCTGGCATTGAATCACTGGAGAAAAACTTCTAGGTTAGATGGCTTGTCCACATCTTGCAAAGTTCTTACAGATTTGATTCTTGATTCCTAAATCCCATTTGGGATAGAGAATATTGCTTGCAAATAGGGTAGTTCAAGACCTGCGCTTCTCTGCTGGGGAAGACTGCCCTCCAGGGGACTCTTGGCAATGTTGGGAGACATTATTGGTCGCCACCACTGGCGAGGGGTGGGTTGCTACCGGCACTTATGGACAGAGGCCACGGGTGCTGCTGAACAACTTGTAATGCACAGGACAGCCCCTCACAACACACAGTTACTGGTCCCCAAGTGTCAGTAGTACAAAGGTTTGGAAATGCTATTCTAGACGAGTCTTTACATTCCAATACAACTTGAACAGAGTGTTTTTTCCTTTAGTTTTTTTTTTTTTTTGAGAGAGATTGCACGCACCTGCGAACAGGGTGGGGGGAGGGGCAGGGGGAGACTGAGAGAATATTATGCAGGCGCCATGCCCTGCGGGGCTCGATCTCAGGAGATGATCTGAGTGGAAATAAGAGTTGCCTGCCTAACTGATTGAGCCCACCAGGTGCCCCTATTTCTTTTTTTAGTTTTTGTGGTTTTTTAAAAGACTGTATTTATTTGTTTATTTATTTATTTGAGAATGAGAGAGAGAGGGAGTGCAGAGGGTCATAGGGTGAAGCAGACTCCCTGCTGAGCAGGGAGCCCAATGCAGGACTTGATCCTGGGTCCCTAAGATCAAGACCTGAGTTGAAGGCAGTTACTTAGCCAACTGAGCCACCCAGTTGACCCTTCTTTCTTTAGTTTTTAACACCCATCTCCTTTCCAAACATTCAAGGTCAGAGAAGGGATATGGGGAAGAAGGTCAGGACAAAGTTGAACTGAACTCCGTTCTTAGGATGCAAGTGTTTGCTGGCACCCCAATTAACACTTTGGAAAAATCCCCAATTAACGATTTATTTTTCTCTTTGCCGTGGGTTCAGTGCTTAATGTTAGTCACTGCACTCCCTTCCCACGTTCCGAGAATTTTTCCTTAGGTCCTACTAATGTCACTAAAATACATGCTTTTGTTAGGCTTTTATTTATTTTAATTTTAATTTTTTTACAGGTGTCCTGGCATTTATAAATTTCGGAGCCAAGCTTTGAGAACGTTTGTTAGAATCTTTTCAGATCTAAAGATACCTTCAGTTGAAAGCTCTAGGTTAAGTAGAATGCAAGTGTCCTATGTTTTATCAGGTCTGGATCTTAAATTCATTGAAAATGGAAAATCCTTATACAGTGCTTTAAACTCCATGGAGAGAGAAGATCTCTACTAATGAACTACGTTCTGGTACATAGGCACGCTGTCAACAGTTTTGGAAAGACAACAAACATTAAAAGATGGCGAGAAATGAACTGTGTACTAGGCTGCTATTTTCCTGTGAAGAAACATTTTGTTGTTAGATTATGTCCTGTAGATTTGGGGAAGAAAGATAAAAGCATGTAGGTTTGCCCTTGTTCCTAACTGAGGGAGGCTTTGTTCACCTTGTTACCAAAAGAAACGGATTACAATCGTGGAACACCCTTTGTATTATGTCAAGTCAGGTCATGTAGGGCAATTCTTGAAATTTCCAGTTACAGCTCTTTGAACGTCAGTTAGATGCAAGACCCTAGATACTGTTATCGCCACACACCCACATATTATTGGTCCATGATGACTGAATTCATTTAAATTCTGAGGCACTTCTCTCCATTTCCCTGTCTTCTGTCTTTAGGAACAGCTGGTTCTATAATTTACTACCCTCTAAAGCTAACTTTCAGGCTTCTAGATGTAGCTAATTTAACAGTGCCCTGGCCCTCTTGTCCCTTCGTGCTTTTGACGTTTGAGTTCTTCTTTTTTTTTTTTAAGTATGCTCCATGCCCAATTGGGGGGCTTGAACTCATGACCCTGAGATCGAGAATCACACGCTGTACTGACTGAGCCAGTCAAGCGCCCCTTGAGCTCTATTTTATCTCAGTCTTCATCTTTCCCTTTTCTTGAAGAGACATGTGTCTTACATGGAAAATTAACACCTAGGGTTGATTATTTTCCTTGCTCCTCATGGTATTTTATATATACATGTATGTATATTGTATATACACATGCACCTATACCTAATATACATGTTGGAAATATATATTATATATATACTATATACACATTATATACATATGTGTACGTATATACATATTATATATACATATATAATATATGTATATATAAAATTCATGATATCTTTATGCTGGACAATTTAAGATGCTCTGTGACTTTTCACAAGTCTTGAATAATGCTTTTTAAGTTTGCCTACAAAACTATTCTTGAAAATCCAATGTGTTTTGTTGGCCTTTGTGGTAGTAATAACTCCAGCCATTTATTTGCTGCGTGCATGTAGGTCTTATATCGGGCATTGCAAGATGAGTAAGAAATACTCTGGGTTCTTACGGAGCTCGTAGACCACGTGAGACTTATAAATCAACAAAGTTCTTTTGTTCTTTCTAGAATAGAGAGATATTTCTTTCTCCATTGATTTCCTGAAAACTATTTTGTCCCTACATTTATCTTCTAAAAATAAGAAAAAATCTACTTTCAGGAGCTTATGGTATGGTACAAAGAGATGGACACATTAAATTTTTTTTTTTTTAAGATTTTATTTATTTGACAGAGAGAAACACAGCCAGAGAGAGAACACAAGCAGGGGGAGTGAGAGAGGGAGAAGCAGGCCTCCCGCCGAGCAGGGAGCCCGATGTGGGGCTCGACCCCGGGTCTCCGGGATCATGACCTGAGCCGAAAGCAGTTGCTCAACCAACTGAGCCACCCAGGTGCCCCAAGAGATGGACACATTAAAAATGAAATATTCTAGATACTGCTGGAAGCAGTAACATTAGTTTCACCTCAAGAGCCATAGCAGGGAAAGAGGGAGATGTTGAGGGAACTCCTCATAAAAATAAGACTTTTAACATATTTAACATTTACATAGCATATCTTAAGTGCCTGGTCCTATTCTAAGCACTTTACAGAGATTAACTTATTTAATCTGCATAAAAACAGTATGAGGTACATACAGTTATTATCCCCATTTCACAGACCAGAACACCGAGGTACACGGAGTTTGCATACACAACTTGCCTCAGATTCCATAGCTTAGTAAGGACAGAGCCAGAGTTTGAAACCTGGCACTTTGGCTCCAGAATTAGAGGTGATTCTTTTTTTTTTTTTTTTTCTTAAGATTTTATTTATTTATTTGACAGAGAGAAACACAGCTAGAGAGGGAACACAAGCAGGGGGAGTGAGAGAGGGAGAAGCAGGCTTTCCCGCTGAGCAGGGAGTCCCTTGCGGGGCTTGATCCTGGGACTGTGGGATCATGACCTGAGCCGAAGGCAGCTGCTTAGTGACTGAGCCACCCAGGCATCCCCAGAATTAGAGGTGATTCTTGAATGAGTCTTTATAGAAGACTCAGAAATATGGAAACAGATAGGTAGTTGCCATCTGGTGGGGGATCCCTGAGCCCAGAGACAGATGAGGCAGAGTGGGAAGAAAGATCACAAGGACTTAGTCTCATGGGCAAAGCATCTACTTTACTTTATAGAAAGGAAAAAAAAAAGGAAACCAAAAAAGGAAGAAAGAAAGAAAAATCACCTGAGTTCTTCTTAAATTTTGTGTATTTTTTCTTTAAGTTCTTTTGTAATGTGTTTGCCCTTTTCCACACAGTTGTCCTGCCCCAGCCCGCAGTTCTGTATACGACGGTCCCTCACTTGAGCTCCCCTAACCCTCACACCATCCCTGTGATCCTCCTAGTCCCCATTTTACAGAGGGGGCCCCGACGCTCCTTGAAGACATGTGCTAAGTTCACATGGAATTCACAGTTTAAACCAGGCATTGTGAATTGATATTCTCTTTGCTTTCTGTTTCACATCTGCCTCCCCAAACAAAGTGGATATTAAAAGAAAAGGATGGAAGTGCCCCCAGACATTGGAGATAGCTCCCATGCTTCGTGTCATCTTGTTTTTCCAAGCCGGGGATGGCAACAGGGTTCACAGACTAACTCTACAGCAGGAACGTATTCGACACTCGCCTTCACTCCATGGTGCCATGTGTGGGGTTTCTGCTGGGTGTATTTCCTTCGTAACATGTGTGCACCCAGAGTGTGGCTTCTGAGCCAGGGTCTGCGATTGTACCCGTCTTGCTAACAATGGCTTTGGCAGGTCAGTGATTAACAGTCTCGAGATCGTTACTGCGCCAGCAATCTCTAAATTCAGGATTTGCACGTTTGCCCGGCACATACAAGCCTCGTTGACAGCAGAGAAGAAGAAATCCAAGTCTAAGCTTGTTTCAGTCTCAATGGCGAAAGAAAGAGCTTTTTATACGGTCTTGTACACAGTCTTAATACTCACCGGGGTTGGGCCCCTATGCAGGGGTGTGCGATCTTTTGCTACCGGGTTGGAACTTCAGAGCCTGCACGCTTGAGGAAGTAAATTACTCTCCAGACCTGCTCTTTCCCTCAAGTGGTGATATCCTGGTTGTTGTATTACAAGTCTTTACTGGAGCAGCTATGAGGGACTGGTCATTCTGCTCAATTCCGGGACGCTGTATCTGAGCAGGACCTTCTTTCTTCCCTCAAGTTGCCCGCACTCCCATGGGAATAACTGACCTGTGCCAATTTACCGTCCTATGATAAGGCTTGTGATCTGCGCAGAGAACCCGGAGGAAGGGGCAGTCAGAGAGGAAAGGCGGTCTTTTAGCTGGATTTTTTGTTGTTTTTTCGAGATAACTCACCTCCCACGAATTTCTCCATTTTCAAGTGTGAAATTCGGTGGTTTTTAGTATATTCACAAAGTTGTGCAACCGTCACCACTGTCTAATTCCAGAACATTTTCATTACCCCAAAACGAAAGCCCACGTCTGTTAAGCAGTCAGTCCCCATTTCCCTCCCCATACCCCCAGGCAGCCACTAACCTGCTTTCTGTCTCTTTGGATTTGCTTCTTCTGGATGTTTCTTCTAAACAGACGCATACACTATGTGGCCTTTGCATCTTAGCGTATACGTTAAGGCTCATCCTTGTAGCACATTATCGGCTCGGCATTCCTGTTTGTGGCTGAATATATTTTGTTGCATGTCTAGACCACATTTCATTTATATATTCACCAGTTGGTGGGCATTTGGTTTCAGCTGAATTTTGAATAAATAGAAAGGTTTTTTCAAGGCATAGGAAGGAGGGTGTATTTCTGGGGAGATAAAACCCATCATTTTAATGAGCATATGTATATGGTATAGTACTTGCTGAATGTCGGGCACATTTTGGGCCCTTTCCAGATATTTACTTTTTGAGTTCTTGTTACAACCCAGTGAAGGGTCATCTGGGGCACCAAAGAGGCACAGCAATTTACCCGGATGATCAGCCGGTCAGCGGGGACCCAAGTCCGGGCAGTTCCTCGCTTGACCACCACCCAGCTATGCCACAGAGACGGGGTCCTGGAGCCAGGGGAGCCAGGCTGTGGAACTGTCCGGGTGGGGTCAAAGGGCAAGAGGGGTGCAGGGGAGAGTGTTAGAGGAGGTCAGAGCCTGGGTATCCTCCACTCAGCAGTTGTTCTTGTGGAAGACTCAGCTGACGTGTCATTCTCCAATTTAAAAACTGCTCCTCATTCTCCATCTTTCTTTTTCTTTTTTTAAAAGATTTTATTGGGGCGCCTGGGTGGCTCAGTCATTAAGCAGCTGCCTTCGGTTCAGGCCATGATCCCAGAATCCCAGGGTTGAGCCCTGCACTGGGCTCCCTGCTCGACGGGAAGCCTGCTTCTCCCTCTCTTACTCCCGCTGCTTGTGTCCCCTCTTTTGCTGTGTTTCTCTCTGTCAAATAAATAAAATCTCCCCCCCCCAAAAAAAATATTTATTTATTTATTTATTTATTTGAGGAGGGGCGGTACAGGGACAGCAGAGAGGGAGGGAGGAAGATAAGTGGACTCCCTGAGCAAAGAGCTTCCTGTGTGGCTCAGTCTCAAGACCCTGAGATCACAACCCGAGTGTCAGACACTTAAAGAGTAGAGCCACCCAGGTGGCCCTCCTTCTCTATCTTTCTGTGTTAGTTTCCTAATACCAACCATTTCCTACTATCTTTCCAGTGTTTCCCATACCCATTATCACCTATATCATCATTTAATTAATTCATATTTTTTCTTTAAGTCAGCACACTTCTTTTTGCTTAAGTACATTTACTTATTTTAAAAAGATTTTATTTATTTGAGAGAGAGAGGGCACAAGACAGAGGGCACAAGCTGGGGGATGTGGTGGGGGGAGGGGCAGAGGGAGAAGGATAGGCAGACTCCTCGCTCAGGTCATGATCTCAGGGTCATGAGATGGAGCCCCATGCTGTCCTTTAGGGTCAGCGGGGAATCTGCTTGAGATTCTTTTCTTTACCCTCTTCTGCCCCCCAACCTTGCGCTCTCTCTCAAATAAATAAATCTTAAAATATATGCTGTTCCTTTGACTGTCCTTCTTGCTGTTCCCTCTGTTTTCTTAATTCTTCCTTTGTTAAGACTAGCTCAAATAATTTTCTTCTCTAAATCATTTCCAATCCTCTGGATTCCTCCAGAACTTGGCTCTGAGGTGTCTTTCTTATACTGCTATTACTTGTGTGGTGTGTCCCTAAGATGATACAGGGCCTCAAGGCTGAGAACATTATTTGCTGAATCAATAAATGGTTGGTTAGGGCCAACAAGTAGAGACCTTGAATGAGACAGTATTT
Organism: Spilogale gracilis; assembly: GCA_004023965.1. NCBI lineage: Eukaryota > Metazoa > Chordata > Mammalia > Carnivora > Mephitidae > Spilogale > Spilogale gracilis. The sequence goes on from PITA01010294.1 coordinate 24,424, forward strand.
GAAGTACAGTGTTCCTAAATCATCGAACGTTTCAAAACAACCAATCTGATTAAGTACTCTTTTTAACGAAGCTAAGTGGGGTTGGCTGCGTGCAGAAGTCTAATGAAGGAGTGAGATCCGAGAAGCAGGGTGAGAAATAGAACGTAAGCACTGATTAAAATGCCTGCTACCCAAAAGGGAATCCACTAAATCTGCAAATATACATATTTTATGAACCAGGTGTATCCCCAGTAGAAATCTGTATGTGTGTTCACCAAAAGGTAAGTTTAACAGTGTCCTTCGCATCATTAAAAATATTTCCAAACTGGACATAGCCAGATATCCAACAATAGTAGAATGAATTAAAAAACTGTGATCTTTTCATTCAGTGGGATACTATATATAAAGAGAACGAGAGCCTATTACTGCATGTAAGAACATGCTTAAAACTCACAAATGGCAAGAGAAGTCAGACCCCCCAAAATGTAAAATCCCCTTTGTGCATAAAGCCCCCAAACAGACAAATCTCTGGTGTTAGAGGTCAGGATAGCAGGTCAGTCTTGGGTGGATGGTGACTAGGAGGTGACATGAGGGGGACTTTGGTGTGATGGTGATATGTATGTGTTCAGTTGGTGAAAATTCAGTTAAGAAGTACTCTCTTAGGGGTGCCTGGATGGCTCACTCATTAAGTGTCTGCCTTCGGCTCGGGTCATGATCCGGGATCGAGCTCCACATCGGGCTCCACGCTCTGTGGGAAGCCTGCTTCTCCCTCTCTCACTCTTCCTGCTTGTGTTCCTGCTCTTGCTGTGTTTCTCTCCATCCAATAAATAAAAAATCTTTTTTTGTTAAAGTACTCTCTTTTTTTTTTTTTTTAAAGATTTTATTTATTTGACAGAGAGAAACACAGCCAGAGAGGGAACACAAGCAGGGGGAGTGAGAGAGGGAGAAGCAAGCCTCCTGTCGAGCAGGGAGCCCGATGTGGGGCTCGATCCCCGGTCTCCGGGATCATGACCTAAGCCGAAGGCAGTCGCTTAATCAACTGAGCCACTGAGCCACCCAGGCGCCCCATTAAAGTACTCTTTTAACCTGTACATTTCCTTTATGTATGTTGTACTTCAATGAAAAGTCTAGATTTTGAGAAATGGAAAGAAAATAAAAGTAATTAGTAAAAAAAAAAAATTGTTTAAGTAAAAAGCCTTCTTCTGGAAGAAAGAAACAGCAGTTTTGAAAACCAAGCAGAGAAGCTAGTGATGAGTCTAAGATCCTGAGGTGCTTCTCTCAGTTGTCATTTAGCTCAGTTGTCTTGGGATTTATTATTGCCATGTTTGGCCATGCAGTTAACAGTTGCATTTTGTTTTGCAAACTTTGAATCATTTAGGGCCATTATTCTGTTTTATCTTTAGAACATCTTTATGGGGGTTCATTATTATCCCCATTCTCCAGATGGGGAAACTGAGGCCCAAAGAAATTTCTTAATTTGCCCTCACTTCCAGAGTTGGTAAGTGATTGAACTGAAGCTATTTCTTCTGTCTTGTTCATGACCGTGGGCTACCTGGGGTTGGAAGTTATACTTGGACATTGAGTCTCCAGGAACAGAGAGGAGTGGAAGCGGGCTGGCACTGATGGAGGGAGGGGTGGTGAACAATCTACATGATAAACCCATGCTGGAAGCTCTGTGATTAATTATGTCAAGCCAACAAACAAGCAGTGCTTTTTTGACATGTGAGTTAAATCCATTTTTTTTTTTTTTTTGCTGCTTTTCCGCTTAATTAGGGGTCTTAACTACAAATGAAATGACGTCAAGTTAACAGAAAGTGAATGCTGTTGACTTGATTGAGTTGTAATTGATGATGTTTTTGGCTGCTTTCATTTAGTTTTCAGCAAACACAAACTTTCCACAAGTGGTCATGGAATCATCTAGCATGTTTTCAGTTGGACAGGACTACAGGGGCTTTCTGGTTCATCATTCCGTCCAGTGCAGAAGTACTTCTGCTGCATTAGTGATCATCATGATCTGATCAATATATGCATCCAGAGCTTCCCAGGGGCCAGACACCCATTCCGGTTCTCTGAGCTTGCTGTTACTAGTATCTCTGTTGGACAGGTGAGCAAGTCAACTGAGAGAGGGTAAGCAATTTGCCGTAAAACACACAGGTAATTAGAGCAAAACAGATCTAGACACAGACTTCTTGAACCACACTTGGAGGGTTTTGTTGCTGTGTTAGTTCAATGCTTCCATCTTGGCCTTGAATTCCTACAATGGTCATTACATCATTGGGGATGGAAAACCCTACTGGAAAGTTCTTTCACATATTTAGGTGGACTCTTCTTTTTCTTAACTTTCATCTGTGGGACCTAGTTTTACTCTAGAAAGTAGTACCACTTAAGATCTGCCCCCCTTTCCAGTGAAAGCCCTATGTCCAGAAATTAAAGGTGAGATGTTACATTAGTTCCAGAATGATGCAGGTAATCCGATGATCTCTTTCTGTACAACATACTACTCCATATCTTAGTCAAATAACCACCAACAAGGATCTGTCATCTCTTGTGATTGGGCATGATTTGGGCAGGGCTCAGCTGGAAAGTTCTTTTGATATACATGCATCCACACGGATCTGTTGGTGGAATTCAACTTGTGTCTAATGTGGTCCTAGACTCCAGCATGACTTCACTCATGCCTGGCCTCTTGGCAGGGACAGTCTGAAGCCCATCTGTCACGTCCCTCCTACAAGGTAATTGGACTTTTTACATGTCAGCTAAACACGTCCAGGGTGAGTGTTCAAGAGAAGATATCAAAGCTGCCGGTCTCTTCCTGCCAGAGCTTGGAAGCTGGGACAGTTGTCACTTAAGGTAAGAGCAGGCACAGAGCCCACCCAAGTTTGAGTGGAGGGACAAAAACTCCAAAGTTTCACAGCCATTTTTAATCTGCCATACTGTGGATCAGCCGAACGTAATCCCCATTTTCCTGTTTGGAGGTGGTGCTACTATTTGGATTTGAAAGTCCACCTCCTGAAGTTACTATTTTCTCTCTTTTGGAAATTTGAACTTTAAGGACTTCTTTTTCTTTCTCTTTCTTTCTTTTCTTTTCTTTTCTTTTTATATAAAGATTATTTATTTGAGCAAAAGAGGGGGAGAGAGAAAGAGAGCAAGCCGGGGAGGGGGTTAGGGGAGGGTTGAAGGGAGAGGAAGAAACAGACTCCTCTCTGAGCAGGGAGCCAGACACGGGGCCCGATCCCAGTGCCCAATGATCATGACCTGAGCCGAAGGCAGCTGCTCAACTGACTGAGCCACCCAGGCACCCCAGGGACTTCTTTTCCTAAAAATTATTTTAGTTATAGAACACAGTCTTTATCAGTACTAACTACTTGCTGAGCTTAATGATGGTGAGCCCATTAGTATTACAGTTCTATAGGGACAGATCCTCCTTCAGGCCGTCAAAGGACTTTGTGACATAATTCGTTTACCGTTTAAACACTTGTGAGTAGAGCACAGGAGGATGCTGGAGATAGGGTAGAAAAAGAATGTAGAAACCCAAATCAAAAGAGTTTTTATAAATAGCTTAATTTATACTCTTCTTCCATTATACCTTTTTCTGTTTTTCATTTCTGCAGAGTATTTGAGATGTTTTGATTCCTTAGAACAGCATTTTAAAGTTCTGTAATTTTGGTCAATGATATGTGTACTTTGTTTTCCACTGGGGATTGAGGCAAAATTAAATGGTTATTCCTCTACAGAAGGAATTAATTGAAATTATTTCTAATCTTTTGATCCTTGTCACACCACTCTGCTATGCAATAATACACTAAAGAATGTCCAGAGAGCAACTGTTGGGGACCTAGCATAACTCTCGGCCTTAAAAATATGCCGTTTTGTAGAGTTATGCTACTAGCTGGTATGCTAAATTCATCAAAAGGTGCTGTTACAGAAAGCAAAAAATACTTCCCTTTTTTTTTTTTACAATTTTATTTATTTATTTGACACAGAGAGAGAGAGAGAGACAGAGAGAATGGGAACACAAGCAGGAGGATGTGGGGGAGTGAGAAGCAGGCTTCCTGCTGAGCAGGGAGCCCCATGCAGGGCTTGATCCCAAGATGCTGGGATCATGACCTTAGCCAAAGGTGGACGCTTAATGACTGAGCCACCCAGGTGCCCCGAAAATAGAAAATACTTTATGCAGAGGTAAAACCAAGGGACTTTGGATAAGAGATGTGAGTTCATTGTTGCTAGGTGCCTTGTTCTTTATTGCTTGAGATCCTGAGTAAAATCTCGTATGGGGATTCAAAAGCTGAAATAATAGGTTTTTCCTGGACAAACCCTGTTTAATTTATTTTTTCCTGACATAGTCATGATTGCAAAAATAGAAATGAACTTGAGCACACACGTTCGATGAGTCTTTACTTTGTTTTATTGAAGTATTTTGGACCTGCTGAAAATTACAAGGAGTGCTAGGCCAGACACCCAGTGTCCACAGTCCAATGCGAGGAAGACACATTAGAGAGATACCTGAAGCCCCTTGTGAACTTGACTGCAACCCCTTTCCTCTCTTCACAGCTGTGTAAATGTAGGATTACCATTTCCTGGCATGACTTCTTGTCTTGTCTTTGCTATGTATGATATGTACACGTAAGTAATAGGCTTTCACATTCCTAGTGGTTGGGGAAAAAAGATCAAAAGAAGACAGTCTTTTGTGACACTTGAAAATTATGGGAAATTCAGATTTCCGTGTCTGTAAATATTTTATTGGCACACAGTGTAAAGATGTATTGTCCACAGCCTACCATGCCTAAAATATTTACTATTTGGCCTTTAAAAAAAAAAAGTTTGCTGACCCCTCGTCTACCATATTCACACACAAAAACACAGAGTAAATAATCTGGTTGGGGAAAGATTGGTAGGTAGGTCTACATTCCTTGGCTGGGATCAGGCTCAAATGGACAAAAAAAAAAAAAAAAAAAAAAAAAAAAAAAAAAAAAAAAAAAAAAAAAAAAAAAAATATATATATATATATATATATATATATATATATATATATATATTTTTTTTTTTTTTTTAAGTAACCTAGAAATTTTTTTCTTTTCTCTTGTCTCTGGAGACCAGCCATGATTGACCTTTCTGCTCTCATCTCCCATCCTTGAATGATTATGTCTTATTCCTCTGCTTTAAGATTTTCCCATTGCTCTCACTTTTCCCACCCTCGTGTGTACAAAACCAGCAAATTCATTTGTCCTGTGACAGAAAGAACAGCTCCAAGGATAGTCACCTCCCCTCTCCTGGAAGTTCCCAGCTTAGCAGCACGCTTTGCCTGTGCCTCTCATTTGGCACATTGCGTTCCCTTGCACATTTCTTGTCTTCTGTGTCTTAGATTTCTGACTCACGCACACCAAGAGATCACGTCTACGCCGGCTATGGATAGAAAGGCGAAAGTCAGCAACGAGTGCCTGAGCAAGTGCTTTTCAAAACATAAACTGTATAAAGAATATGTCTGTTGAGAATATTTCAGTTTCTTTTGCAGAAAGAAGAATGATAACAATGATACCTCTTCCTTGTTTCTTTAATGATGAATCTTCCCCCTGCCCAAACCAGAATTATGCAGATCATTGTCCCAACTGATTATTTCCTCTTCCAGTAATAGCTGAATACTGCCCGTTAGTGTAGTGGTGAGTTTCTGGGCTTTGAAATCAGATGGTCCATCTATTTGTTGAGTGACCTTCGAGTTCTCTTAGCAAAGGACAAGGGAAGAGCTATCTGTGGTGAGTGTCAATAAAGATAGACCACAAAGAGTAATGATGCTTCAATCTCAAGGTGCTTTTGAGTGAGTTAGTGAAATAAAAAATGAATGTGATAGAAAATGAAAAATACTACAGGGTAGAAAATCAAACTAGAGTGTCAGAAAGGCTATCGGAGAGGTACAGAAAAGATATTGGGAGGAAAAGGCAGGAGAGGTGATTTCCCTCAGGGACAATCTGAAGGGCTTCTTGAAGGAGGTGGCAGGGGAAGACGAGAACTTGGATCAGTGGAATTTAGATCAAGAACATTCAAGGCCACTGGGGCAGCATGAACAAAGGCACTGAGACAGAGATACCAGGTGAAAAATAGAGAACAGGAAATAATTGAGTTTGCCCATGTGTGAAGGAACATAAGGGAGAGAAGAGAATGGAGAGGAGTATTAGGGTCTGGCTAGGCAAGGCCTTGAATGCCAAGGAGAGAAGTTTAGCAGCAATGACAGTTGATACACTCTTTCCAGTAACATGTGTCCCCGTGTAATGATGGCTTTTGCGTCTGAGCTCTGCCCTCAGCTCTGGAAGACTGCCGTTCCACAGGGCCTTGACTTTTCCTATCTTGGTTCAATGTCACTCCATGCAGATTTGCTATCTCAATACAAAAAATGTGAAAGACTCTGGAACATGCTGTTTTACAAAACATCTCCAAAAGAACCAATCTGAGAAGCATTGTGCAATGGCCCTCATCTCTCTCTTATCACTCTCAAATCAGGAGAAAGATCTCTGAGTATAGCAGAATATGCTGTCTCTTGTGTTCCTTACTGTGCCACAGTTCTGACTGAGAAAAGAGGCCAGAGTGGAAAGTTTCATATTTGAAGTGAGTGGATGGGGGGAGGGTGGAGAGAAAAAAATGATTTTCTTTTTTTTTTTTTTTTTTTTTTTTTAAAGATTTTATTTATTTGACACAGAGAAACACAGCCAGAGAAGGAACACAAGCAGGGGGAGGGAGAGAGGGAGAAGCAGGCTTCCCGCCGAGCAGGGAGACCGATGTGGGACTCGATCCCGGGTCTCCGGGATCATGACCTGAGCCGAAGGCAGTCGCTCAACCAACTGAGCCACCCAGGCGCCCCAAAAAATGATTTTCTAAAGTATTCCCTTGGATCAGTGGGGATACCCATTCATTAGGGTTTCAGGCACATCTGAAGTAGCCTTTCATGGGTATCTTTCCTGTAGTCAAGTATTATTTAAGGCTCCCATTTATGAAGATGGGTCATTGAATAAAGTTTTTTTTTCTTAGATTTTATTTATTTATTTGACAGAGGTAGACACAGCAAGAGAGGGAACACAAGCAGGGGGAGCGGGAGAGGGAGAGGCAGGCTCTCCGCTGACCAGGGAGCCCAACGTGGGGCTCCATCCCAGGACCCTGGGATCATGACCTGAGTCGAAGGCAGATGCTTAATGACTGAGCCACCCAGGCACCCCTGAATAAAGGTTATTTCATGTTTTTGTAATAAAGTGTGTCCCAAGTTGTTTTCATTGAAGTTAAATTGAATAGGGAGTTAGTAAACCCAACTAAAGTTCGAATGCCATTTCAGTATTGACATGAAGAGGGGCACCGGGGTGGCTCAGTTGGTTAAGCATCTGACTCTTGATTTCAGCTTAGGTCACGATCTCAGGGGCCTGGGATCAAGCCCTGCATTGGGCTCTGCGCTTAGTGTAGAGTCTGCTTGAGGTTTTCTCTCTCCCTCTGCCCCTCCCCTTGCTTGCACATGCGCACACACAGAATGTGCTCGCTTGTGCTCTCTCTCTCAAATAAGTGAATAAACCTTAAAAGATATATATTAACTCGAAGGGTCAGGGATTCTCTCGAGTGTGTGCAGCCTGAGTTCTGCATTAGAGTCACTCTGGGAGGGAGCCTGGGGATCTGCATTTGGGCCACCATCTGAAATGAAAGATGATTTAAAAAAATTTGTTATTGTGGTAAAGTAGATATGATGTAAAATTTACCATTTTAACTATCCATCTCTGGAATGTTTCCATTTTCCTAAACTGAAACTCATTAACTCCTCATTCTCCTTCCTCCAGCACCTGGCGACCACCATTTTACTTTCTGTGTTTGTGAGTTTCACTAGCGTAGATACCTCATAAAAATGGAATTATATGGCACTTGTCTTTTTGTGACTCGCTTATTTCACTTTGCATAATGTCCTCAAGGTTCACTGGTATTGTAGCATGTGTCAGAATTTCATTGCCTCTTAGGACTGAATAATACTCTGTTGTGGGTATATGCCACATTTTGTTTATCTCCATATGAGAAGATGAACACTTGGCTTGAGGAAATTTCTGGCTATTGTGAATAATGCTGCTATGAATATTCCTCTGCAAATATCTATTGAGTCCCTGCTTTCAGTTCTTTGGGGGGATATACCTATGACTAGAATTGCTCGGTTATATAGTTAGTAATTCTATGTTTAAGTTTTTGAGGAACTGCCATACTGTTTTTTCCGTGGCACCTGCACCATTTACATGAATAGGGCACATTCCAGTTTCACCACATCCTCACCAACACTTGGTATTTCCTGTTATTATTTTTTTTAATACTAGCCAGCCTCATGGGTGTGAGGTGATTTGATTGAGCTGATTCTGTTTTGTACCAAGTTTGGTAAGGAAATGTTGATTCACAAAGTTGTAAAAATTACCTCATGAATGCCGAGTAACAGTCAGAAAAATACCTTGAAGGACACAGTCCAGCTGTGCATTATCAAGTAGTTACTCCAAAGTAGGTGTGATCCAGGTGGTATAAGTAAGAAGAAAATAGGCTAATGATTGTGAAACCATACCTCCCCTGTATTCCACACTGATGCTAGGTTTTCCACACTCCCTGTGAAATCTTAGTCCAGGGAAGAGCCAAGAAAAAAAGAGATTTTTCTAAACTGTTCCCTTTGACCAGCAGGGATATACATTTATCCTATGTATAGGGGGAAAACTGGACTTTTAAAGCAAAGGGCAAGGATTCTGCATTTGAGATCTGAGTGGGAAATGGTGGAAGTGAGGAGACATTAGTAAGAACAAGTGTAGCACCGCTTGGTTTATAAACAGGCACTTTTTTTGAGTTGTAAAACGTATTTTGGAAGTGATTCTTTCTGGGATTACTGTAGCGAATCTCCTAGGCATCCCATGTATATATCAACTTTGAGACATTCAGTTTCCATACACGTTTACCTCACACCAAATTCTTGCCAGTCCATGAACATTGTGTGCCCTTTCTGCCATATGTCTTCCAAGGACACGTGCCTCCTACCTAGAGAACCCTCCCCTTCTCTCTCCACTGGGGAACCCTTCTGATGTCACAGGTAGAACCCATCACCTGCCAAGATAATTGTGAAAGTGCCCCCACACATCTGTCACTCCTTGATTTTCTTACCCAGATGCTGTTACCTTTTTTTTAAATTGAGGTAACTACTTTAATATGTACAAGTCAATGGTATTTTTCAAAGTATTGGGCAACCATCACTTCTGTCTAGTGCCAAAACATTTGCATCACCCCAAGGAGACCCCATATCCATTTAAGAATTCACCCCCATTCTGTCTTCCTCCTGCCCCTGGCACCACTAATCTGCCTTCTGCCTGTCTGGATTTAACCTATTCTGGATATTTCATATAAGTGAAATGTGTACTATGTGGTCTTTTGTGTCCTTTTAGCATGATGTATTTGAGGTCCATCCATGTTATAGCACGGATCAGTACTTCCTGCACTTTTAAGACTAATGGTATTCCATGGTATGGCTATACCACATTTTGTTTATCCGTTCATCCACTGATAGATATTTGGATTGTTTCTACGCTTTGGGTGGTTGCTTTTTAAGGTAATTATAACTAAGCTCAATGGTAATCACCAAAGTGAGGCCGTGTGTCTTCAGTCTGGAAACCAGAGTCCTTGTCCAGGACAGAGGGACCTCTGCTGGGATTGTTTAGTGACCCTAAATGAGAGGTTGCAAATGGGCAGTTCTCAGGCAAAATGAGGGCTCCAAGATGTGTTGACTTTACATGCACTGTTGCCCTGTTCAATCTTTAAAACTTGATTTTTTTTCTAATTGAGTAGGTGCCACGCCCAACGTGGGGCTTGAACTCAGAACCTTGAGATCAAGAGTCGAGTGCTCCATTGACTGAGCCAGCCAGGCAACCCCTGTTTGTTTTGTTTGCTTTGCTTTTTAATTATCAGTCTTTAAAACTTCAATCAGTGTCCACATTTAAATGTAGATTCCCCTGCCCCCCCTTTCTTCTCTGTCTCTCTCACACACACCTGAATATTTCTTTTTATTTTTAGATTTTATTTATTTATTTGACAGAGAGAGAGAGAGAGAGAGAGAGAGAGAGAGAGAGAGAGATCACAAGTAGGCAGAGAGGCAGGCAGAGAGAAAGGAGGAAGCAGGTTCCCTGCCGAGCAGAGAGCCCGACGTTGGGCTCGATTCCAGGACCCTGAGATCATGATCTGAGCCCAGGGCAGAGGCTTAACTCTCTGAGCCACCCAGGCGCCCCCTGAATATTTCTTTCTTTTTTTTTTTTAATATTTATTTATTTATTTGACAGAGAGAGATCACAAGTAGGCAGAGAGAGAGGGGGAAGCAGGCTCCCCAGTGAGCAGAGAGCCCGATGTAGGGGCATGATCCCAGGACCCTGAGATCAGGACCTGAGCTGAAAGCAGAGGCCTTAATCCACTGAGCCACCCAAGCACCCTGAATATTTCTTTCTTTCTTCCTTTTTTTTTTTTTTTTTTAAGTAATCTCTGCACCCAGTGTGGGGCTCAGACTCACAATCCTGAGATCAAGAGCTGAATGCTCTTGTGAAAGAGCCAGCAGGACCCTGAGTGTTTGTCTTGTTAAAAAACACAAAAGCAAAGCAAGGCTTTGTCAGTACCTGAGCTGTATTCACCAGGTGACTGCCAGCCACGTGGATGCGAGCTTGTACGTGGGAACATCCTCTCTAGTTTGTCACAGCCCTGGCCCTTTGTGAGGCCAGCGGTCACCATGTTTGAGTTACTGTTTTCTTTTTCTAATAATGGGGTCAGAGGAATGTGGAAGATGGACTCAGTGTGTATCAAAAAATGAAATTAATTTGAGAAGAGATGCAAGTGGCTGTTCCCCCCAGTTGCCTCTCTTGGCCTTGTGGGCACGGATGATCAGGCCCTCCGTTTTACCAAGTGTTCGTCATCTTCCTAGGACAAGGATTTTTTTTTTTTTTTTTGAAGATTTTATTTAATTATTTGACAGAGAGGGAGAGAACAAGCAGGGGGAGAAGCAGGCAGAGGGAGAGGGAGAAGCAGACTCCCTGATGAACCGGGAGCCCGCTGTGGGACTGCATCCCAGGACCCTGGGAAAATGACCTGAGCCAAAGGCAGATGCTTAACCAACTGAGCCACCCAGGCGCCCTCCTGGTGCCAGGATTTTAAAACCTGTTTTATTGAGATATTATTCACATGCCATACAATTCCCCCGTTTGAAGTGTGCATTTCAGTGAATTTTAGCATATCCACTGGTAACGACCATCACCGCAGTCAATTTTATAATATTTAAGCAAAATAATTATTTAATATTAGCCATTTTATCACAGTCAATTTTGAACCTTTTCATCATCTCAAAAAGAAACAACCCTTTGGCTGTTATTCCTCTGTTGCCCTTCCGTCAGACCTAAGCAACCACAAATCAAATATCTGATGGCCTACCAAGAAGGGAACCGAACAATCTCAGTCAGCATCCCAATCAACTGCAGCTGGAGTATAACCGTTGTTGGGTTGTGATGATGACTTTCTGCCATTGCCAGCCAGAGCGGAGAGAAAGGGAGAGTTTGAGATTATAACCTCTCCTTATGGCTTCTCCTAGGCCCCCCCAGAAGCCCTGGTTTCTGCCCCGCCCACTCTTCTTTATAAATTAATCATGCAGTCTCCGCCCTTGGGCCCGTGGCTACAGGATCTTTCTTTAGAGTCTTAACTGTAGCACAATAATTTGTACCTGTAAGCAGTTCTCACTGAATTTCAAAACCAACGCAGGCGGCTGTCTCTGACCGACAGCCGAGAGAGTAGACATAGTTGGAACAAAGATAATTTTCTCTTTTTTGATTACGGTCTAACTACTGTCACACCTAAGGAGCTTCTAGGCTCTCATCCCAGTCAGTGAATTTCAGGAACAAAATCGTTTAGATTTTCTCTGCTCTGCTTTAGTGTTTTTCAGGCAGTGTCTCGGCTTCCTCTCCTAACCTAACATTTCTTGATAGAGTTCACTGGCCATTCTTTGAGGAGAATTTCCATTTGAATTAGATGTACATAAGGACCTTCCAGGTGTTGTCATTATTCTGATTGAATCTTTGCTTGTAAACGGAAGTCACCCCAGAAATAATTACCTTGGTAAAGAAGCACTGAATTTCAAATGACAAAGCCTCCGGAAGCGCGCAGGACTCACCTCAGTGGCCTTGAGCTTCCTCTTGGCCGTATTTAGCAAAGGAAAATGATTGATTGTTTATCTGAGGTTCACATTGAACTTGTGTTTTATTTTGTAGCCTTCTTTGCCTCCACTCCAGTTCATTTCATAGCTTTGTCCTTACTCTGCGTCACCTGTCCTTCCCTGTCCCTCCCTGTCCTCAGACCCAGGTCTGTAAGAGCTCCGCACATCCCGAGAAAGTGGGAACTCAGAGGAACTGGCACAGGGCTGGGGACCCCTTCTGAGCAGATGCAGCCGGGCCCCACGAACTGGCCAGGCCAAAGAGAGATTGTGGCAAATTCCTGAGAAGCAGGAAACATGCATGGTAGTGCCGTGGTAGTGCATGGTGGTGCCAGTCGGGGTGCTGTTAGGGAGAGGGCAGCTGGAGGCCCGATTTTAGGTTCTGGCTTTGTCACCTTGATCCTGGGCAAGTCACTGTAATCCTTTGAACTGTAATTGCCACCTTTTTACTTCCCTGAAAGGAAAACAGTGAAAATACCAGGAACCAGCATTTGTTTCTGGCACTGCCATTGACTTCTCTAATTTAATTAGCAGTCATAATCAGGGAGGCAGCCCTCCTCACTCCCTGTCATGGGTATCTCATTTCATCCTCACAATGACCTTTGAAGGGTGTCGTTATGCCCATTATAGAGACCCAGAGACCAAAGCTCTGAAGGTTTGAGGAATGCGTGCCACCCCAGCACCTCCAATATTTTATTTATTTAAAAGATTTTATTTATTTATTTGATAGAGAGAGACTCAGCAAGAGAGGGAACACAAGCAGAGGGAGTGAGAGCAGGAGAAGCAGGCTTCCCAAACAGGGAACCTGATGTGTGCCTGATCCCAGGACTCCAGAATCATGATCTGAGCCAAAGGCAGACGCTTTACGGACTGAGCCACCCAAGCACCCTTCCCTGCCAATATTTTATTTACTGAAATCAAGTTGGGGAATTCTTGGATGTGAAGGAAAGGGCAGATCCACTTATTTTGTCTTCATAGCTATGGTATCTCCCCCACCCCCACCGCTTCGGCACCTAGTGCCTGGCATATAGTCTGAATACGTATCGGTGAGTGAATGTTTGGAACCACAGGGAAGGGCGAGGGAGTCAGGGCTTCTGTTCTCTTCTCAGTGTCACCCCCAAACCCCGCCCCTCTGAGTACTGCCTGTGCCCCCCACATCTCAGCCCCTACCCCTTAGTACCCTCCTTCTGACTCAGCCGTGAAGATTTCCCCACTCACCACGAGTATTCATTCTCATGTCCGAGGTTCTGAGTCTTTGTTCTGCTCTTCCTTTTGCCCCTTCCCTCTGCTGGTCTGTCTTCATGCCTGAACCCTCTCCATCCTCAGTCCCAGTTGAAGCCCTGCCTCCTCCACGAAGTGCCTTTCCAACCCCTGCAGCGCCCGTAGAATCCTTCATGCTCAGTTCTTCACACACTTGGTGTATATCACACATTTAGTAATAGGATGGTAGCTCATGTCAGAGTAGGAATTTCCCTTTGGACCTATTCAGTCTAGACCCCTCATTTTCTGGATGAGGACGCTGATGCCCATGGAAGTTGTGATATGTCCAAGATCACGCCTTTATCTGAAATGGTTGTTCATTGCCTGTGCATATCACCTTGTCCGTACCAGCAGCAGGAGTGTGTGCGTTCTGTAAGGAAACCCACAAAGACCTCTAAAGGGAACTCAGACCTTCCAATTTGGCAATGGAGAGGCTCACGAGTGAAGAGGCTTGCCTGGTCCTCCTAGCTGTGACTTTATTTCCAAGTTCCACCTTCTTGGCTCATCAATTACATTCCCTCCACCTGGCTATCCTTGGGAGAACCCTTCTGACTTTACAACTTGAGTCTAGTCTGGCTATAGGATGCCTGCGGGGGTAGAATGAATGCAGAAGGGGCTCCTGGGTGCTCAGTCATTAAGCGTCTGCCTTCAGCTTAGGTCATGATCCCGGAGTTCTAGCTGTGTTTCTCTGTCAAATAAATAAATAAAATCTTAAAAAAAAAAAAAAGAATGAACACAGAAAGTTAATATGCAACTAGATATTCTGGTTAATAAGATAAGGCTTTTCTACTGTTGCTGGGAGTTGGGCCTCTGCTCTCCATCTCCTTCCCTGTCATTTCCACAAAATAGCAATTGCCATTAGTCTGGTTACCCAGGAGCAACCTCCCAAAGTCTGACTCTCTACCCCTAAGAGAACACCCTCAAGGACAGTTTCTGTTCCTAGTGGTCAAAGTCTCATCTCCCGGATTCTTTTCTGGTTGGAGAAGCTTCTTCTGTTTCCCGGTGTATAACATCAGGAATAATCACTGTCTTTAGGGACGATGCCCACCATTCAACAAGATCCTTTACTCCAAACCTCAACAGGATAAATCTGTCAGATTACAACATGGTTGTCTCCACATTCAACACGTTCTGCAGAGGGGTAGGGGGTGGGGGACGGCTTTGATGGCATCTCTCTAACTTGTTAACTTCTCTTGGGATATGTACTCCCTCTTCTCTTTCTTTTGGTTTTCTGTCTGGTGGCATTTAGCACAGTGCTGGGCATTTAGTGAACCCTTGTTGAACTGGGTGGATCTGACACATCAGATGTACTTTAGAGAAGGAGCTTAGGTTGAGGGGGGAGGGACAGGGATGTGAGTCCTGTGGGAAGAGGGAAAGGGTGCCATCTTGCTTACCACCTTCCAGACTACCAAAGAAGGACTACTCTACTTTCATGCCCCAGCATGTATTCATTCATTCACTCATTCAGTAAATATTTTTAGGGGGGCTGCTGTTTGCCAGCCATTATATTTGGTGCTGGGCATCAGCAACGAATAAAAAGAGCCTCGGTGTCTGCCCTAAAGAGCTATGTTTTTTTGTGTAGTGGTTGATGGATGACCCGTCATGATCTCATTAATAACAGGAGGAGTGTGGTTAATAAATCATGCTTGATCATGTGCTGAGACACCCCTGTCTTCTGGAGATCCTTGAATTTTCTTTGATTTCATTGGGAAGTATGAATGCAAATATGGGTTTTGGCCCAGAAGCCCAACCAATGCGGTTAGTCCTGTTAACCAAGACTGTCAGGATGAGGCAAGGAAGTAATAGGCAATTGTGTAATGTGTGCACTTTTTCTTTACACAAGACCTTTAAAGGTCAGTTTATTAGAGCCTAATGAAACAGGTATACATATGGGGTACTTTAGTTCCATCTTTACTTCCTCAATAAAAGTCATAGTTCTTGATGATTGCAGGCTTGCTCTGGGGCTCTGAAATGAAAAGGATACGTAAGAATTAGGCTCTGAGGAACTTGATGTTATTTTCCCCTCTTCATTTTTATTTGGTACATGAATTTCATTCCACACAATTTTTTTTCCTGTGCACAGTGAAGTTTTAAGATAAACAGCAGCAACTCTGTTTTCCTAGTTTAGCTAACATGGAAACACCTAATCCTCTTACTTTTCTTGATTTTGCAAACAAGGCTTTGTTGGGATCAAATCTTTAAGTAGTCTAGTCACATGGACTAGGTATTCATTTAATGACCCCCAAGTACAACCTCTTGGAAAGCAAAGCAATGAATTAATCATGTTCCTTGCAGTTATTTCTCTGCCTTGTTTTTTGACCACAAGTTGTACAACTTGAAGGGAAGTAGTGAGTGCAAAAGTATTCACCCCGTAAGTTGGGAATAGTCATTTCACATCGTAGCCAGCACTCCTTGCCACTTTCTGACCTTTCCATTTTGAGCAGGTGGAAAGAAAAGAAAACCCCAATGGACCCCATGATCTATAGCTGTGGTGTCAAATACGATAGCCACCGGCTCCGGGTGGCTACTTGAGATGGCTAGTGTGATGGAGCTGAATTTTTTAATTAATTTTAATCTGAAAACAGGAACAGTGTAAAATATTTTTTTTTAAACAAAGATTTATTTATTTGAGAGACAGATGCGTAATTGACTCAGCCACCCAGGAACTCCAGTGTAAAGTTGTTAAATCCAACTTTATTGGGAAGCAGTAAAGTTTGGAGCAACTTGGGTATGTGAATCTACTTTTTCGACGGTAGATTTTATGTGGTAGAGATGATTTCTCATGGGAATTTTGCATTCAAATTGGGATGTGCTGTTCATGTAAAATATACACCCCGATTCTGAAGACTTTGTTAAGAATGAATGTGAAATATCTCATTCAGTGATTAATAACTGTATTTTACAGATTTTTTTATTATTAAGTAATCTCTGCGCCCAACATGGGGCGGCCCAACAGTAGTGGTCCCCTACATTGATAGTATTGTTATGAGAGCTAAAAGTTACAACCCATGTAAAGTGCCTGGCCCATGAGAAGTACTCAGTTAATTGTTGTTGATTATGAAGTTGCATGGGGCTCGAACTCACAACCCTGCGATCAAGAGTTGCATGCTCCACGGACTGAGCCAGCCAGGCCCCCTTAATAATTTTATATGTTGGTTACATGTTGAAATAAAATGTTTTCGATGTGTTGAGTTAGAGAAACTGTATTAACATTAATGTGACCTGGTTTTTGTCCTTTTTAAAGGTAGCTACCCCAAAATGTAAAACATGTAAGTGTCTTGCACGATATTAATACAGAACAGCATTGGGTTTTTGGATTGGAACAAAAGGTTCCATGCCATGGTCCATAGAGTTCTCTCCCTGTTTACCTTGTGAGAACATCACAATGAGCTCCCTTAAAAACGTGAACAACAAATTCCTTGCCATAGCAGATCACACAATGTATTTAATAATTCTGTTTTTTTTTAAGCTTGCCAAACCCAGGTGGCCTTAGATATTTTTTGATTGCAAAACTCTATCACATATTTAATTCTCCTTACCATGGAGGGAATCTCATCATTTAAATTTTGAAATTTTAAATAACTCAACTGGTTAAGAGAGCCATTCAACAGTGTGGTTTAATTAATCTCATTATAGATAACTTTACAAAGCATTTAAATAATATTTTATGCTCTAAGTACCATAGTAATTGTGGTTAAGAGCTCAGGTTTTGGAGTCAGGCAGATCTGGGCTTGACTTCTAGATCTTCATTGCCTAGTTTTGTGACCTTGAACTAGTATTTTAAACGTGCTAAGCCTTGGTTTCCTCATTGATAAAATGGAACAGTAGTGGTCCCCTACATTGATAGTATTGTTATGAGAGCTAAAAGTTACAACCCATGTAAAGTGCCTGGCCCATGAGAAGTACTCAGTTAATTGTTGTTGATTATGAAGTTGCCTTTTTATTATTGTTGTTATTCATTGGCCTTATAAAGTATCCACCATTGTCCTTAAGGACCCTACCTATCATTTTGCTGTTAGATATGGAAGACTGTCAGAGCTGCTCTCCATTCACAAGTAGTATTTTATGAAAATTGCTTGCTCTTCTGGTACTTAATCATTGACCTTACTTACTTCTTTTCTCCTTACTTGTTCTTTGCCCCATTCTGCCATCAGCCTTTGATCCTGAAGTTTCTTTTCTCTTATTTTGTATTTTCTATACTTGGCACACTCCGTATCTCTACTAAGGTTTTTTTTTTTTTTTTTTTTTTAAGATTTTATTTATTTGACAGAGAGACACACAGCCAGAGAGGGAACACAAGCAGGGGGAGTGAAAGAGGGAGAAGTAGGCTTCCCGCTGAGCAGGAAGCCCGATGTGGGACTCGATCCCGGGTCTCCAGGATCATGACCTGAGCCGAAAGCAGTCGCTTAACCAACTGAGCCACCCAGGCGCCCCTCTACTAAGGTTTTATTCATGAGTATGTATTGGGCACTTACTATGTGCCAAGTTCTCTGATAGGTGCTAGGCATGCAAAGATGAGTGACTAAGTTCCTGCTTTCAGGGAGCTTACAAAATAGTCAGGGGAGAAAGTTTGTAAGTCAGGATAGTAAATGTCAGAGGTGTCCCAATGGAAGTTGGCAGAGAGCCCTGTGTGGGCAGGGGTGGGAACGAGATGGTACCAGCTCCCAGGGTGATGATTGGAAAAGACTGAAATGATGGGTGATTTGTTGATTAATGAGCAGGTATTGAGAGTAGGGCATCCTGTTAGAGAAGAAACAGCTGGAGGGCCTAGGATAGACACCGGAAACAGCCTGCAGCCAGAACAGTGTGTTCTGGAGAGACCAGTAGCTTGGCGGAATAGCTGGGTCACCGTAGGGAAAGATAACATTGAGATGGGACATCAGCCCGGAGAAGGGACAGAGAACTGGTCCCGGATGATTTGGTGTGCTTTGCTGACTAGCTGGTATTAAGGGATACATCCGGCTCCCAGTTTTGGCAAGATCACTTTGCCAACGAGGACTAGAGTTAGGGACGGAATCCTGTAGGGAAGCAACAGCGAGAGTCTGAGCGAAGAAACTGAAGCAAGAGGTTGGCTCCTGGACAGAGAGCAAGGGCCAGATCTGGGAAGTCAAGGTCACTCTCCAGTGGAGGTGGAATTAACCAGACTTCTTATGGTGATCAGTAGCAAATCATTATGCTGTACACCTTAGACAAATAAAACGTTATATGTCAACTAAATCTCAATTTGAAAATATTAACTAGTCAGTTTCTTAAAAAACAAAACAAAATAAAACAAAACACAAATGAAGAGGAGGAAGAAGAGGACACTGTGTCCAGGAGCGAGGAGGGGAGCAGGCTCAGAAGCCTTGGTGGTTGACTGGTGGAGGCAGGGAGGGAGCGGATGGCAGACACCAGCTGGGATTCCC
The DNA here is from genome assembly GCA_004023965.1 of Spilogale gracilis. Taxonomy (NCBI): domain Eukaryota; kingdom Metazoa; phylum Chordata; class Mammalia; order Carnivora; family Mephitidae; genus Spilogale; species Spilogale gracilis. The sequence goes on from PITA01010294.1 coordinate 43,282, forward strand.
TAAGGGTGACTTGGGGGGTGGTGATCCTCTCGCTGAGGTGAGCGCGGGGGACAGGAAGCAGGCTTGGGGGATAGAGAGCGAGGCCCACATGGACGCTGGTGAGGACAGTTGCTCTGCCAGCTGGAGTTGGGAAGTGAGTCCAGGCCGGTGGCCACTGTTTGCTTCCTCTTGTGTTTTTCCCTCTTGCAGGATGGTCGCCATTGATGCCACCACCAGCATCAGTGTGTGGCGAGGCCGGATGCAAGGTCAGAGTGCTTCTGGGGTTATAATCTAAAGAACTGTCTGTCGTGGATGAGGTGGGGGGCGCCTGGCTGGCTCAGTCAGTAGAGCGTGGCGACTCTTGAACTCTGGGTCATAAGTTCAAGCCCCACACTGGGTGTGGAGCCTACAAATAAAAATAAATAAATAAGACACTTTCCGTCACGATTATGGGCTCTCTTCTGACAAGGGACAGCTTAATCTCACTGCACACCCCCATCTTCTCACAAGCAGATTATACCAACCAGGGGAAATCTTCCAAGACAACAAACAAACTGGCTCTATGTGATGCTTTTGGAGTCTTTGCCTTCCCAAATGCCTCTCTGCAAAGCTTAACACATTCTGATGGCGTCTTCTTGTATTTAGACTAAAACCCAAATTCCATACCATAGCCCCTGACCCCTCCGCTGTGGGACTCATGGCCAGCCCCCAACCTCGGCTGCCTCACCTCTCTCCATTGCTAGATTCCAGCCACAGAGTCCTGCTCCTGGAATTGCAAACAAAACAAACAGATGTCCTTGTCCCTGGTATAGGACACGGGTGCTTGTTTGTGCCTGGAATGTTCTTGCCTCAGCTCTCCACTAGGCTCCCTCCTTTTCTCTTTCAGGGCCAATAACTTGGAGTGGCCTTCTTGGACTTCTCCCCGTTTGACTCCATCACAGCATTTTTTCTACCTGAAGTGATCTGATGTGATTACTTCCGTGAAGTCATCTCTCCCGTGAGCGTAGAAGTTCTCGGTTCCTGTGTGTCCCCAATGCCTAGCTTCCCCATAGCAGGCATTCACTAGATTTTCGTTCTAAGAGCTTGAAACCTTGGCTAACATCCCTGAATTAAGGTGTTCCCCTTCCCCGCTCCCATTTCAGATAAGTTGTTTTGAAACAAATGCCATTTTCTAGAGAGACTTTATCTTTTGTGGGAGGAAGGGGAGGCAGCTACCCGTGTCTGATTCCCAATAGGAAACAGATGGACTCTCAACAGGATAATTGAGGAGAAATTAATAAAGGGATTATCAGGGCTTAGGAAAACCAATGGGAGATTATGAGGTATGCCTGGAGCCCAGAGAAAATAGTTCAGTGGAGGAGGTCCCATCAGGAGCCTTGGTAAGAACTGTGGCCACCCTTTCATCACCTGCAAAGAAGAGAACTTAGAGGATAAATGCTTTAACCCCTATATCCCCTCTGTCTCTGCCTGGGCCTCCACTGGCTTAATTCAGTGGGGTTGCCGAGGGTGAGAGGGACTAGTGCACATGGATCAGCCCTTCAAGAACACAAAATGGTGCTGGAAAAGGGTGCCGAGTACACGTGGAGGGGCGAGACCGGAAAATCATATAACGTCCATGCCGTTAGTTTTTCCCTCAACCAAACACTGTTCTGTACCGTTACTTAATTATTTTATATACTTCTGTGATGCCACTGAGAGAAAGGTATCGATCAGAGAACAGGGAATACGCTTACAAACCCTTTTGAGACCCTAGAGTGATGTGAAGGGGACTATTCCTCCGTATGTGTGAACTTTGAGTGCAATGGAATGGTAGGTGAAAATGTGCTAAAGTGAGTGTGATCTGAAACCTGAATATTTTGGGTAAATCTTAGGAATGACAGACAACAATTTAATCCTCCGTAATAGCATTTCCATAGTACCCCCAGTGCCTGGTGTGCAAGACTGCTCTGTGGTCATTTTTGTGTGCTGTTTGCCTGTTGTAGTACATCACTTATGGCCACAGTCATACGACTCCATTTGCTTCCCAGGTCAGAAAATTCTCTGCAGGGAAGGGGACAAGGGAAAACTCTTCCAGAATACTCCTTTATCTCAGCTGACTGTACTCTGGGCTGATGATATTACTAAAGGGATAGTGATGCCATGTTGTCCTGCCAAGTCATATATTTTAGAAGCAAAAAAAGTAATTTAATATGTGTTAAAAAGGGGAAGTGAAGTTTTCACATAATCTGTTCTTTACCATTTGTCGAGGGCTCATGACACAGACCATGAGTCCCCACGTGTAACAAAAATAGTAGCCATTGCCTCTTTTGAGTGTCGACAGCGAATCGGGCACTGCGCTACTGGACATGACATCCAACAATCTCATGTACGTGGTGTAATTAACACAATCTTATACTGAGATGAACTTACAGTCATCAGCAGGAAAGGAAGATTCGGGAAGCCGAAGAGCGGGTTCTTGCTGCGTATGGACGCCCTCAGACTAAGACTGCAGGGGTTGCCGTTGAAAGCCTGTCACAGAGTAAGAGTGGGACCACTGAGCTGGTCAAAAGAGGGCAGGACTGAGGGTGGTCATGAATCTTTCTGCTTGGCCATGCCGTAGGAAGTGGGCCACTACAGAGAAGATGAGAGAAAGATCTGGAAAAGGCAAGCAGAAAGCAGTTGACAGCGAGCAGGGAACACCAGTGAATGACGCCCCCCAGTTGGTGACTCACTGGGAGATGCTGGTAACCATGATTTTAAGCTCCTGCTCCATTCAACTTTAAGATCACCTGTCACTGTGCTTCTGGTCATAAGGCTTCTACCATGTGTCTGAGGTTCTTCATTTGGTATCGAAAAGGTTACCCTGTCGTGTTCTGAGGAATTCTCAGAACCCTGAAACCAGGAAGAGGATACAGAGCTTAGGTTCCAAATGAGGAACCTTAACTCATTTAATGTTTTTTTTTTTCCCCAAAGATTTTATTTATTTATTTGACAGAGAGAGACACAGCGAGAGAGGGAACACAAGCAGGGGGAGTGGGAGAGGGAAAAGCAGGCTTCCTGCAGAGCTGGGAAGGAGCCTCCAATCAACTCATTTAATGTTGTGCGGGTTTGATTACCTTTCACAACTAACAGACTATATTAGAAAGTTGGAGGAGAGGGGCGCCTGGGTGATTCAGTCGTTAAGCGTCTGCCTTTGGCTCAGGTCATGATTCTAGGGTCCTGGGATTCAGCCCTGCATCGGGCTCCCAGCCCGGCGGGAAGCCTGCTTTTTCCTTTCCCACTCCCCCTGCTTATGTTCCCTCTCTTGCTGTGTCTCTCTGTCAAATAAATAAATAAAAGTCTTAAAAAGAAATGTTGGAGGAGGAAAATGAAGAAGGGAAAAGGATTCAGGCACCCAGGTAAGTCACCTGGATTCTAAGATTTTTTTTTTTTTTTATAAGTGGAGGTAAACAAATTTAGAAAATACCCATGAGATGGAATTATTTGATTTTTCTAACTAAATTTAGTTAGAGAAAGATTTCTTAGTAGAGAGAGGCCCATGATATTTGGTATGTTGGAGTTTAGACACAGTTAGAATTTGTTAGTACTCAAAGTATTTCTGGTTTCAAAAAAATTTGTTTTTTAGTTTCACGTAAGATTTTCTGTATAGTGAAGGTCAGAATGGGAGAAAATGCTTTGTATCTCTGCTGGTCAGTAATTACCCTAAAGGCCACTTTCCCCACACAGTAACTCCAAGACCACTGGAGAATATGGCTCAAGAAAGGATCCCCAGGGCAGCATGCTTCAGAGGGTTTCCCCAGAGCTTCTTGTTAGTGGCGAAGTGCTCTTATTTGAAGAGCTGCCACTAAACGGGCCCAGTGAATTGAGTTCTTCCTGAAGTCAGCTTCATTTTCTTAATTACTTTTAAGTCATAAACAGAATTTTACCAACACTGACAATCTGAACTAGCAGGGGAAAAAAATGGAGGGTTTTTGTTCACTGATGGTAGCTCAAGTTTTAAGTGCCTACTGTGTACCAGGCACATGCCAGTACTTTATGACTGTCCTCTCCATCCATCCTCACAGCGAGGACTGTCCCAGCACTGCATCCGGATGGAGAAACTGAAGCACAGAGATGTTAAGTCTCTTGTCCTCTTGATAGGCTAAGTAATATGGTAACTCTAGATGAGAAGGAAGGTGGAGGAGAAAATTCTAAAAAGGCTAACAAAGATAAACTTTCAGGTATAAGAACAATGAAATTTAAGTAAACGCTGACACTGGGTAAGGTTTTAGAGAGATAAAGCTCAGAAAACTGAAAATGAATCAAAATAGAAAACGGAATCGGAGGGAGATCATTTATTCAACTCTCTGTTCAGTGCCAGGGAGAAACAAAGTGTGTGCGTGTTGGTTTCTTTACCAGGGAATAACACAGTGGCACTGCATCTATCAAATCATAAGATTTTTGCAGAAGCAGGAGAAAAACTCCAGAATTTGAAAGTGTTTGTGATAAGGCAAAATATTTGGGGCTTTTCCTTTCTTGCCTGGCTGCATTCCTCTCTCTGTGAAACTATCAGGTTATCCCAGATATCTTGTTTGAGAGCATGAGACACCATAGAAAGGACCAGGGAAGGGACGACACAGGAGGAGAGAATCAATGGCAGAAGGGAACATCTTTATTTTTTCAAGGAATCTGACCCAGGTGCTTATTCCACTGTCTGCATTTGTTTGGACTGACGCATGAGCTGTTTCCAGAACTATCTTCATGTGGCTCTTAACTCTGTGATCTCTCCGAGGCTGTCCAAGCCTGCTGTGGGCCAGGGACCCTTGTGAGCTGGCATTTCCCGGTTTGAGGAAGTCCCTGTGGCAAGCGTGAGACCGAGGTCACTAGCACGCAGAGGGCTGGAGTGTGGACTCAGACATTGGCTACATGGAATTTAGCCTTTTTCCCAGAACTGAAACTGGTCCCAATCCATTTGTTGGCTCAGCACTCCAGGAAGGCTATTTCAGGAAGCAAAGCCAGAAGGAACTAAGAACACAGTCATGTGTTCATGAGTGACTCACTCAGGGTCTCTACCCCGGCACGTGACCTTCAGGCACGTGACCTTCAGGCCTCCGAATGCGTGGCGTGGACTGCAAGTTAATGATTCATGATGGGAGGGGGAAGCCCTTTGAGCAACTCCCTTCCAGCTCCTGGAAGGGCTTCAGTGACAGCTGGCATCCAACCCGAACTTTGGAGCCGGGCTGCCTGAGTCTGCTCTCTGAGTGCCACCAGCTCTGTAACTCTGGAAAAGTTATTTCATGGCATCCTACCTCAGTTTTTTCATCTGTGAAATGGGCATCATCATAATACTGCTTGACAGGGTTGTGACTGTTATGTAAGGTAACACGTGCATAGTGCTAGCATAGTGCCCACTGCATGGCCATTGTAAGGGGTTTAGCAAGAGGAGAAACAGCCGTCACCTGCTAACCTCAAACACATTTTCTCGTGATGATGTTAATATGTGACATTTATTTTGTCTTGTACAGTTTGTGAAATGCTTTCATATATGTTGCATCCATTGATCAGAGAGGATGGATCGGAGGATAGTAGTTAAAATGTTTCACATTTATAAGTAATAGGTGATGAGAGTATAATCTAGGAAAGATAAAGGAATGCATTCCATCACCTGGGCCCAGCCCAGGAGGAGGCTAGGAAAGATGGCCTCACCAAGGCTGATTGCAGAGCCTGCCTCCGAGCAAGTTCTGTGGGCCTCCAGGGTGGGAGTGTTTCTCCAAGGACCCTACCCAGAGGAGAACCTGGACCACTGACGGGGGTGGGGGTGAAGGTAAAATGAGATGAACTACTGATAAACAGAGGCCCCAAGAAGCTCTCCCGTCCCCCAGGGCTTGCTGTGTAGAGGAGAGCGTCTGAGAGGTCAAAGCGTTTCCTTCCTGGAGCCAGGCCATGGAAGCTCGTTATGTGTGAGAAAAGGCACAGAGAAAACCATGAAGAAACCAGAATTTTCTCTTCAAGAGAGAGAAGTTACAGATAACCAAATGGCACCGTGCTCTTAGCCAACCGAATATCCTCATTTGTCCCCTCAGGGCTAAAACCAGGACCATCCCGGGAAACCCACGGGGTCTGGTCACCCTCGGCACACAGTAGGCCTGGATCAAAGTGGCCCATGGGGGATTAAGGACCAAGCCATAATTCAAATTTTAAAGCCGGGTAACTTGATGAGCCTTGTTTGTAGATAGTTTCTCAGGTGAAAACTTCCTTGTAGGTCCCTGTGGTAATAATTTCCCTCTGTGAACCATACTGTTCTTTGGGTGTTTCTGTGGGGCCAGTAGCCTCCCCCCCAGGTCAGGGTTTCTCAACCCTTGGCACAGCTGGTATTTTGGATTATTGTGGGATGTTGTCCGGTGTGTTGTAGGATGTTTGGCGGCCCCTGGCCTCTACCCGCCAGAGGCATCTGCCACCAAAAATGTCTTCAGCAATTGCCAAGTAACTTCTGGGCGGTGGGGGTTGGGGACAGAATGGCTCCAGCCGAGAACCATTGCTCCGTAACAGCTCCCCTGTATTAGGAAAACGACCACCTGATCATCTTTGTAACCCATCTGTCTCTTCATGTCTTGTTCTTGCCCCTCTTAATATTTTGATAGCTGCCTCACCCTGCTCTCCTCCTGTCGTCCACGGTCATGGGTCATTTGTAAGGTTATGAAATTCTAAAACACACCCACGGAACACAAGTTTGTCTAACAGTCTGGAAGAAGTGATTTCATTGAGTTTTCTAGAATCTGTGGAAACTCTTTCTTGCGTTAACTTCTTCCTTTGTCTCAGTAGGGGTTCCTCTGAGGTTCACCGGAATGGAGCGAATAAAAGTCTTCCAGGTTTCTTAGAAAAACCGTAATTAAATTCGATCCTCTTACTGGAAAGCTTGTTTTCTCTCATGATACTCGCGTTGCTTAGGCTGCTTCTGAAATAATGAAATTATAATCCGCATAAAAACTGTAGAGGAGCTTCTTACCTTCTTGGAGAAGATTTTTAATTGTAAAAGTCTGGAGACCCAGACACCTGCAGAGAGCTGTGGAACCGAACGCTGTTTGCATCACCTAAATTCTTTCACCTATTTGATCAGCCCTGTCCTAACTACTTAGAGGAAAAACTATTCTGAATGCTGCTCTAGAATAGCTATAACAGCTTTGTGGCAAAAGGTCATCTGGTCCACCTTTTGGCCTTTAACAAATTGAATATTTAAACCACAGGTGTCTGATACTATTTATGAAGTTTTTCAGAAGTGGAAATTTCGATTATCTTTATTAGTAAACTGTTCCAGTTTTTACTTACCCTCAGAGGCAAAGTTTCTTCCTTCTTACCTCTGAAGACAATTCCTTTTTATAATATTTATTTTATAAGAACAAAACTTGTTCTAATTACAAAAACAACATGGGCCGCTAGAGGAGAAGAACACAAGGGTGAAAATAAATATCGTTGGTAAGCCCACAGCCCAGAGATAATGCAGATCATGTTTCTGGAATTAACCATCTCTAAAAAATGCATATAATATGTGCTTATCAGATTAGCTTTACTCCTGTTCAGCTCTCACTAAGGATAGAAAACATTTCCACAATTTTGTGGTGAACTTTAATATAGTGTACTTTTAAATGCATAAACAAGGAGTTTCATAGGAGAATCAAAATAACAAAGAATGCATAATGATGAAGACAGACCTTTTCATTATAAGTTGTTTTTTTTATTGTTACTTAAATTTTTTTTCCAGTGCTCCAAGATTCATTCCCCATTCCCCACACCCAGTGCTCCACGCAATAGGTGCCCTCAGTACCCACCACCCATTATAAGTTGTTTTATTCAAGTAAATGAGGTACGGATATCAACTTTGTAGTTCTTATCTGTCCTTCAGGAACTTAGTCTATGCAAATAGGCACATTTATAGCTTCTACTCCCTTTTTCCACAAAAAGTAGACTCTTAGGTGAATTGTTCTGAACTGTTTTTCTTCACTTGGCAATACATTTTGGAGACCTCCCCATCTCAGTACATTGAGGGTTTCCACATTTCTTTATTTTTATTTTTTAGAGATTTTATTTATGTATCTGACAGAGAGAAACACAGCTAGAGAAAAACACAAGCAGGGGGAGTGAGAGAGGGAGAAGCAGGCTTCCCGCCCAGCAGGGAGCCGGATGCAGAGCTCAGTCCCAGGACTCCGGGATCATGACCTGAGCCAAGGCGGATGCTTAATGACTGAGCCACTCAGGTGCCCCGAGGGTTTCCACATTGATTAAAAAAAAGAAAAAGCCACATTGGGGGCTCCTAGATGGCTCAGGTCATGATCCCCAGGTCCTGGGATCCAGCCCCCCATTGGGCTCCTTGCTCTGCGGGGAGCCTGCTTTTCCCTCTCCCTCTGCTGCTCCCCCTACTTGTGTTTCTTCTTTCTATCTCTTTCTCACTCTCAAATAAATAAATAAATAATCTTTTTAAAAAATATTAAAAAAAGCCACATTGTATTCCATTGTATGGATTTACCCTAATTTAAGTAGTCCCCTGTCGATGAATATTTGGTTGTTTTCCAGTCTTTTACATGAAGAATGATACTGAAATAAATTATCAGGTACACATGTCATTGCATAAGCAAAAAAACCTATCTGTAGGTTAAATTCTCTGAAGTAGAATTGCTAGATTAATGAGTATGCAGTAGTAATTATAATAGATATAGTGGATATGTAATAGGTACAGTAATTATAATAGATACATTTAAGTGCTCGCCATCGGGATTGTATCAAGTTATACTCCTATTGGAAATGTATGAAAGTACCAGTTTCCCCACAGCCTTCCAATATATTATGTTAATACGTTGCTATCAAACTTTTGGATTTTTGCCAATCTGATAGATGAGAAATATTTCAGTGTACTTTAATTTTGCATATTTTCATAAGGTAAAGATTATTTGTGGGCGCCTGGGTGGCTCAGTGGGTTAAAGCCTCTGCCTTCAGCTCAGGTCATGATCTCAAGGTCCTGGGATCAAGGTCTGCATCGGGCTCTCTGCTCAGCAGGGAACCTGCTTCCTCCTCTCTCTCTGCCTGCCTCTCTCCCTGCTTGTGATCTCTCTCTCTGTCAAATAAATAAATAAAATCTTTAAAAAAAAAAAAGATTATTTGTACCCTGTCAACTACCTGATCATCTCCTCTGCCCATTTTCTATTGCTTTATTGATCGTTTTTCCCGTTAATTTGTACAAGCATTTTAATATATTACCAAATGAGCTCTTTGTGATGTGAGTTGTGGATATTTTCCTTTATCTTTTGATTTTGTTTGTGGTTAAAAAAAATTTTTTTTTAAAGATTTTATTTATTTATTTGACAGAGTGAAACACAGTGAGAGAGGGAACACTAGCAGAGGGAGTGAGAGAGGAAGAAAGCAGGCTTCCTGCTGAGCAGGTAGCCCAATGTGGGGCTCAATCCTGGGCCTCCAGGATCATAACCTGAGCTGAAGGCAGTCGCTTAACCAACTGAGCCACCCAGGCGCCCCTAAAAAATTTTTATGTATAGTTGAATTTATCCGTCTTTCATGATGGCTTTTGGTTTATGAGTCATAATAGAAAGATCTTTCTTATTTCAAGGTCATGAAAGAATTTTCCTATATTTTCTTGTAGAATTTTTATCGTTTAGTTTTTTGCACTTATGTATTTGATCCATTTGAAATTTTTCCTGGTATGAGATAGGAAGTAGAGATCCAACTTTGTTTTTTCTAAATGAATATGTAGATTTCCCAGCAATATTTATTGAAGAGTCCTGGTCACTGTTGGCATGAGAGTCCTCTTTTACTGTCTCCTAAATTCTCGTATGTTCTTGGATATCTTTCTGGATTTTCTATTCCATTCTGTTGCCAGTATTTGAAATTTTATACAAGTCTCTGGGTTTTTTTTTGTTGTTGTTGTTCTATTGATCCCTCTATGAATTGGGAATTCTGTTTCTTAAAAAAATAGTTTTAGCTTTTACGCTATTTGTGACTAGACTGTGTTTAATTAAGTCCATTACCCACTTGGTGGCTTTTGCTACTCTCATCATGTGTTTTAAGTCTTCTTAGAGCATTTAAAATTTGTTAAATATTTATTTCTATTAAAACCCTTAAGACATGATTGTTTTATAGAAACAATGTTTAAATTTACATTTTTCTTGCTCTTCATTCTAGCCCATATTCTCTGACTTTCCATCTTGGACCACTTTTCCTTTTGTTAAAGGACAACCTTTAGGGGCAGTCTGCTTGTGACAGACCCTATTCATTTGGCTGAATATGTCATTATTCAGTTTTGAAAGATATTCTCTTTTTTTTCTTTTTAAAGATTTTATTTATTATTTGACAGAGAGAAACACAGCTACAGAGGGAACACAAGCAGGGGAAATGAGAGAGGGAGAAACAGCCTTCCCACTGAGCAGGGAGTCCTATGCGGGGCTCGATCTCTGGGATCATGACCTGAGCCGAAGGGAGACACTTAATGACTGAGCCACCCAGGTGCCCCTGAAAGATATTTTCAAAGAAAACAGCCTTCTTAATTTGTAGCTTTGGTTTATTTTCCAACACACTAAAGATTAACGTTCTACTGTTCTCTGGCTTCCATTGTTGGCGCTAAGAAGGCAGTTGTCAGTCCCAACTATTAACCCATTGAAGGTAACTGCATTTTGTATAATAAGCATAGTTTACATTCTAATAACTTTCTTGTGAGTTTAGTTTTGTTTCCTGTATTTCTACAGGTTTGCACTCATGTTGTCTTAATGCACCTGTTCCTCTTTAATTGGATGCTGAATCTTATATTCGAAATTATTGTTGTAGAAATAATTTGAGGTTTCGCATTTAGTTATCTTCCTATTAGATCACACTGTTTATAAGGGCTTTATACTATGTTTCGATTTCTTTCTTTTTTAAAAAGATTTTTACTTATTTATTTGACAGACAGCAAGAGAAGTGACACAAGCAGGGGGAGTGGGAGAGGGAGAAGCAGGCTTCCCACTGAGCAGGGAGCCTAACGTGGGGCTCAATCCCAGGACTCTGGGATCATGACCTGAGCTGAAGGCAGACACTTAATGACTGAGCCACCCAGGCGACCCCTGTGTTTCAATTTCTGATAGTGCTATTTACCCTTCTGTCAGAATTTTCCTGGTTATGAACCTTAGGATCAACCTTTATCAACTTAGTTCCAAACCTCCCCTCCTTAAAAAAACCACTCCGTTAGAGGTGCCTGGGTGGCTTGGTTCAGCGTCCTGCTCTTGATTTCAGTTCAGGTAATGATCTCGGGATTGTGAGATTGAAACCCGCGTTGGGCTCCTCGCTGGGCCTTAAGCCTGCTTACGATTCCCTCTTCCCCCCGGAACCTGCTTGCATGTGCATGGGCTCTCTCTCAATAAATAAATAAATACATAAAATCCACAATAGTCCTTTTTTATTTTACTAAAGGGGAACATGCTAAATTTATGCATCAATTCAAAATGGCATCTTCCAGTGCCATTGCAGGGTTGCATATTCTCATCCAAGAATATAGTAGAGACAGCATTTAAAGAAATGTTGGCATTCTTGGGTATTTTATTCATGGACTTGAGAACTATTGTTCTCTGAGATCATAACAGAAATCAGTATAAGGGTATGATTTAATATATAAATAATCATTTTATATAAAGCATGGTAACTTTATAAATGATACTGTGATAGTAGACTTGAGGCCTCAATTCTCTAGCATTAGCTTTTTATTTTTGTACCTTTCTCATCTTGTCTCATCATACTGAGTCATGTTGGACACCAAAAACTTTTACCTTTATTTTAATTCTGTTAGGGTAGCCTGCATTTCTTCGGTTTTTTGCAATCCTGTCTTCAGACGTTTTTGCTGTGCTGTTCACATTTGTATCTGTTACCCAACAAGAATGCGGGCTGTGCTTTTACTGTCTTGGAGGCAGAGACGATAGACGACGGTGCTTAACACCCCGGGATCTGGGGTCCCATGGAACTGACCTAAAGTCCCGGCTGGGTCTCTTTATGAACTTGGGCTAGCTACTTCACCTTTCAAAGTTTCCTCCTCTGGGAAATGCATACAGTTTCATCAAAGCAATTGAATCCTCATTAAAGTATTGCGGTCCTTGAATGAGAGAACTTAAGTATGGACAGTAACATATTTAGTGTTCATTACCTGTTGCTCTATTGCAACATTGTACAGAATGATTGTCCCAGAAGGGGCAGAGCTTTTTGTCTCTTTTCATGGTGTCACCAGCGAATGGTAGAATGACTAAGCTGTGTGGGCCTTACCAGGTAGGCACCATTCTTAGCACTTTACTTCTGAGAGCTTTCTGGGTTTGTTGGTTTGGTTTGGTTTTTGTTGTCGTTGTTTGCATTTCACCTCTGTTAACTCAGTGTATCCTTACTAGTCAGGAGGTGGATACTGGGCGCCTGGGTGGCTCAGTCGTTGGCCGTCTGCCTTCGGCTCCGGTCATGATCCCCCATGATCTCGGAGTCCTGGGATGGAGCCCTGTGTTGGGCTCCCTGCTCAGCAGGAAGCCTGCTTCTCCCGCTCTCACTCCCCCTGCTTGTGTTCCCTCTCTCACTGTGTTTCTCTCTGTCAAAGAAATAAATAAAATCTTAAAAAAAAAAGAAGGTGGATACTATGATCATCTCCATTGTGCAGATGAAGAAACTGAGTTTAGGAGAGGTTAAATGATTTACATATAATAATAGGTAACACCATATTTACATATATTTACATATAGTTTACAAGTGATGATTTACCTAATTATAATTTACATTATAATCTTATTATTAATTTATACAGTAGTAATTTGCATATAATATTAAGTAGTAATAGCTAGGAAACAAGACAGCCAAAGACTGTTAATAATGTTGGCCTTGGGAACAGGCTTCCCGGTTCCGTTTCTGCCATAAGGCAGAGCCAGAGCATCTAGTAGGTTCCATTCTGAGAATGAGCCCACAGCTAACCCAAAGGTCTAATTGAATGGGTAGCAACCTCTCCAGGTTCCTGTTTGCCCTTTCTTCCTCTTCCCTTCTCTCTCCTTTACTTCTGTCCTTTTCATTCTATGTCTGTATCATGTTTCCTCTACTTTTCCTTCAGCCTCACCCTGTGCTGTGGGCTTGCTCTGGAGATGGTGTGAGCTGGGGAGGGGGCTTAGGGGCCCTAGCACCTACTAAATCTCAGGCATTGCATCGGGTGCCCTCATATTCATGTTCTCACCCCCATTTTGCAGTTGATAAAACCAAGGCTTGGAGAGTGTAAGTGGTAAGTGGTAAGCTGCCCACATTCACATCACTGGATTGTACCGAAATTACTCTTTGCACCCAGGTCTCCAGAGCTTGCTCCCCTCACCAGGGCTGATCAGTAGTTGTATACACTGGTCCAGCCCATCTGGTTGTTAAAATACTGAATTCTCTCTGTACCTCTTGGTGGATAGCGTCTGTTTGTCTCTTCCAAGCCTCCCATGTGAACTCCTCCCTCCCCCTCCCCCCCACTCCCCAGCCTGGCCTCCCTGGACCTGCCCCTATGCCAGCAAGTAAAAGGTTAATGCCCACTCGAGCAGGGGCATCAGGGCGGTGTATGTGCCAGTGCCCTTGGGGTCCTCTTGCCCTGTAGCATCAAGCATCCTGCTGAGTACTGCTTAGCATCACTGGGCAGCTCGGGATGAATAAGAAAATAACTTCCCCGCTCATTAATGAAACTGCCATTTGATATCAGATCAGAAGTGCTGTGGAGGCTTAGCTGAATTTATCGCCTCCTTTGACAAAGTACAGAATGAGGAATGTGTCTGTGGACAGATTTTCTGTTCTCACCAAGACTGGGGTTGCTCGAGGAAGTGTTTCCAGCGCTGTCTACACTGTCTGTACCCAGCCTACACTGCCTCCCACTCATGCCAGGGCCGGCCTTTCTAGGTATTCAGCCTCTGGGCCCCTTGCTTAGAAACTCTTCTGCCCCTTCTTCCCCAGCTTCCATTTTGCCTGCTGAGAGGATCCTCAGGTCTCAGAGGCCCACAAGCCTAGAACCATTTCCATTGCACTTGGGCAAAAAAGATTTTTTGGTTGAACTTTTGAACATCATTCCTAACATTTTTTCTTTGGAAAAGGCATTCTGTGTTTCAAAAAGCAACTAAAAAATGAACTTTCCTGAAAATAAGATAGGGATTTTTTGAGTATTCTAGAAGGAAGCTAAGTATGGTAGATTTTACTCTTCCCCAAATGCTATTGATTCCTTCTTGTTGTTTTGTGGTTGAAGATAAACCTACAGAGGTGTTACCTGTGCTGTTTATTTCTCCTACTTTGAAGGCACACTTTTCCCAATCTTTGGAGATTCCCTGTGTACTTGTTAGGAGAGTCTAAGTAGCTGTAACATACAGACCCTAAAATATCAGCGGCTTACTCGATGGAAATATATTTCTTGCAATCCTGGTGGTCTGTATGTTGGCGGGTTGGTCTTACTTCTGTGAACTCATCTGGAGATCCAGACCAAGACTGGCTCTGCCTTTCCAACACGCCATGTCCAGAGTTGCTCGGGTCTTGGTATCCCTCCTAGCCAGCTCGAGGAGGAAGGAGCCTAGAAGAGAGTGCGTGGTAGGCTTTTGGGCCAGGCCTGGTACACACACACCATTTCTTCTCTGTCCATTGGCTCGTGCTAAGTCAAATGATCACACCTAACTGCAGTGTGAGAACCGTGGTCCTAGAACACTGTATGTTAACTATATTGGAATTAAAAACTTAATAAGATTTTTTAAAAAAGAAAAAAAAAAAGAACCGTTGGTAATAGAGGCACACTGGGAGGAATGGTTTGTTACTTCTCTGGGCTTGTTCAAAGAGTGCACCGAGGGGAAAGTTAGCATGGTGGTGAGTCCACCCAGGTTCTGTCTACTGGACCCCACCGTCTCTGGGTACCATGAGGCCTGCAGTGGGAGAGGCCTCCTTGGGCCCCATGACCTTGGGCAAGTCACCTGCCTGAATCTCAGTTTTCTCATCTAGATCAACTGGTAGATTGCTGAGGTATTTCACTAGTTCAAGATGACATGAGCCTAAGAATTTGGCCTCTGGAGCTCCTAGGGGGGTAATTAGAGCAAACCACCAAGTTTAGAGAACATTTTATAGTTGTTTTACCATTCAATCTTAGGTAAAAAAAAAAGAAAAGAAAACAGATCATCAGAGTGTTCGTTGTTTAAATGCTATTTGTGAAGCAAAAGGATTTTTTTAGAGTCAGCCTCATTGGGTGGTGAACAGAGGTAAGCAACCAAATTAAAATGAACTTTTGATTTTAGAAAGGACTAAAAGGGGGGGCTCCTGGTTGGCTCAGTCGGTTGATGGAGCCCCATTTGGGGGCTCTGTGCTCTGTGGGGCGTCTGCTTGAGAATTCTCTCTCCCTCTCACCTCTGCCCCTCCCTGCTGCTTGTGTGTGCATGCTCTCTCAAATAATAAATAAAAAAAATCTTTTTTTTTTTTTTTTAAGATTTTATTTATTTATTTGATAGAGAGAAACACAGCCATAGAGGGAACACAAGCAGGGGGAGTGAGAGAGGGAGAAGCAGGCTTCCTGCTGAGCAGGGAGCCCGATGTGGGACTCGATCTCGGGTCTCCGGGATCATGACCTGAGCTGAAGGCAGTCGCCCAACCAACTGAGCCACCCAGGCGCCCCATCTTTTTTTTTTTTTTTTTTTTTTTTAGAGGAAGAGCTAAAGAATGCCAGTCTAATATAACACATGGACCCGTTCACTCTGGATAATTTAAAACTGCCTGTTTATGCTGCCTAATAATAATTGAACTTCACCTTCTTTGGAATATGGCATTTGGACCTTCACACATACCAAAGACGATTTTTACTCCTTGCACTGAGCTCTTCGTTGATGTTGCCTTGTGTGAGAATAATATTGCTTCTGAGCTATCCTATATATTAAGCCAATAGTATTCTATATGGAGAAAATACATCTATGAAACCAATTTTAGTTTCTAGGGAGTAGTCATAAGTAGAAAGAAGGTATTTCGTACGAGGTTATATGACTGTGTGTATGTTACCCATTATTTTGTAAGGAGCACTGTAGCTTCTATAGGCTTTGGCCTGGACAGGCCATGCCTGGATGTTGAAAAAAATATTAAGAGCTCATTTGCTCAAAGCGATGGGCTAAGCATTACATTAGTGTTCAGAATATTACCATTAGCTTGGGCTACCTAACACTAGCTGATCTTCTAAATATTATGTCATGAGGGATTTCAGTGGGGCAAGATATAAGTTTCTGGGACTATACTTGGTAGGATTTGAATGAAGAAGAAGGGGCCTTAGTTATAATAAAAGCTGTTGTACTATTTATCAAGATATTTTTTAAAAAACTCTGAATCCCCAGTGTATCACATTGAATCCTTTGCCTCTTACACAATAGGCTAAATGAAGTGCCAGAGAACTGGTCAACCAGCTTGTCCAGTGAGTAGAATTACTGGAGCCCTGTTTAAAATGAGAGATTTCTAGACCCTTCCTTTGGTGATGCTGATGGAGAAGGTGCAAAGCAAGGCCCGGGAATCTGATTTGCACAGGCTCTCCAGGTGATGGGCAAGCTTGAAAAACTGTTGCAGTGCAATGGTCTCCAATCTCTCAGGAGAGAAAGCTGTGAGGGGGAACCATGGGGATCAGAAGTTCTCCCAGTTGTGAGGCCCTGGGGCAGAGGGTCTAGATGTCTAGCATGATGACCTTGGCTTACAGCAGGCTTTTCCATCAGTATTTGCTGTCAACTGAAAATAAAGTTACTTTTGGGAAATGAGCAGGTTGACCAGGAGACCACTGGGTGATGTGGAATTAGAGCTGGAGGAGAGGGATCTCAAATTTACGGGCGCCCACCTACTTGACGGGGGCGGGGGGCAGCCTCAGTCTATTTCACAGTAGGCTCATGTTATCATTGGGATTGGGAACCTCCTGAAGTCCAGTGATTTTAGAAGTTCCTTTCTTGGGGCATCTGCCTTCAACTCAGGTCATGATCCCAGCGTTCTGGGATTAAGCCTCGCATCTGGTTCCCTGCGCAGTGAAGAGCCTGCTTCTCCCTCTCCCTTACCCCTGCTTGTGCTCTCTCTTGCTGTCAATAAATAAATAAATAAATAAATAAATAAATAAATAAAACCTTTAAAAACCAACCAAACAAAAAGAAGTTCCTCTCTTGATCTGTGCTCCAGTGGGCACTGTCAACTTTTTCCTGCCCAGTTTTTTCTGGGCTTCCAAAAGGGGGACCAACCCCTCCCTCTGAGAGTCACAGTTTTTCTTTACTTATGTGACTCTTACAGTCATGGAGCCAGGCTGACCAGGTGGTCTCTTTCTAGTTGACTTTGGGTATCTTTAAATTTAGTGGGTTTTGAAGATTGTCTCTCGGGGACTTATTCCCTGCGTTGTAATCTGACTGTACAGATTGTAAAATGTAAGATTGATTTAGTAATAGCTTTTAAAGTGAGAAAATAGATACACTGGCTAGTTGAGAGATGTTAAAATGTAAAATGTTATGTATTATAGAGTGGGTTTCAAGCTATTGAGTGGACCATGCGTTGTGGTCTGCTAATAAATGTTACTGACCAGATAGATGAATGGCAGAGATTTCTGGTCTCCTAGGGGGAGGCTCTCTCATTTTAAGATAATGTAATAATGCCAGAAAGACCAAGCTCTCAGCCTGTGTCTGGGGAAACTTTTTTTTTTAGATTTTATTTATTTAACAGAGAGAAACACAGCGAGAGAGGGAACACAAGCAGGGGGAGTGAGAGAGGGAGAAGCAGGCTTCCCGCTGAGCAGCGAGCCAAATGCGGGGCTCGATCCTGGAACTCTGTGATCATGACCTGAGCCAAAGGCTGATGTTTAACTGATTGAGCCACCTGGGCACCCTTGAGGGGACTTTCGTAAACAAGAAAAAGTCTCTGGGACTCAAGTGTCCTTCACTGAAAGTGGGCTTTACAGCTTCCACCTTACCTGGTTGTTGGGAGGATGAAAACCAGACACATGGTCTGCTTTTTTTTTTTTTTAAGATTTTTATTATTTTAAGTAATCGCTACACCCAACGTGGGGTTCAAACCTACAACCCCGAGGTCAAAAGTCTCACTTTACTGACTGAGCCGGCCAGGTGCCCTGGACTTAATACAGTGTCCAGCACATAGCCAGTGTAAAAATATGGCAAATAATGAAAGAAAAAGGAAGGGCATCAACTTTTGATTTTGTTATGGTGGTCAGCAAAGAGGACACAGATCATTACAAAGCACAAAATGTATTCAAACTTGAGATGGGCGAAGGGGGGAGGGGTAGGTGGGGCCACCCCCAAGGCTGCATGGGGAGCCAGGAGACCCAGGGTATGTGTCATTCCATCTGAGGAATCGGTCATATCACAAGCTCCGATTAGTTTTAAAAAATTCAACCCAGCAAGTATGCGTCAAGCTCCATTGGTCAAAGGAGAGAGGGAAGAGAGTGTGAGGCCATGTGAGATCTCTCGCCTCTGGGACACCCTGTGCCGTGGGAAAATGGGGACAGCCACTGTGCAGCATTTCCACACCCTTTCCCAATTTAAAGCCTGACCCTAGTGAGTGCTTCACGCCTTCTAGGGGTTTTCTGCACTTTCCATGGAGGGGATTCAGATTCTGCAGGTGCCGTTGGTGGTCGGCAACTCTGGCGGTGTTAGGAAATTCCTGGCAGCTCTGAAAATTCTTAGTGGTTGCGTTGTGTTTTGACAACATCGTTTCAGCTGACTGGTCTGGATTTTAACTGTTGTGCCCCTATGAGAGTCAGGGTAGAAAATGAGAACAGGGTACTGCCAAAGCTGAGTGCCTGGCTATGGGTGAACGGTTCACAGACCTACTTGCTAATCCATCTAACATGTGTCAGAAATTTGACCAGAAAGAAAGTAAACATTAAAAACTGCTTGACCCTCGAACAGACAGGGTCTGCACTGCATGGGTCCACTTATACGTTAATTTTTTTCCCGTGACACTGGACGGTATTATGTATTTCTTTTCTCTAGCTTACTTGATTGTAGGAATGTTAATACGTAATGTACGTGAACAAAGTATGTGTTGATTGGGAATGTGTGTTACTGGTAAGTTTCCATTCAACAGTAGGCTGTTAGTGGTTAAGTTTTGCTGGGGGGGGAGGGGAGTTGGTTAGAAGTTATATGTGGATTGTTGGCCTTGTAGGGGGTCAGCACCTCCCACTCCCACATGGTTCGGGGGGTCAACTGTATACGGATTAAGGAACACCCAGTTATCTGTTTCATTTGTGGTTTGGTGTGCTTGAGAATCAGAGCGAAGGCGCATTTTGTGCTGCTAGCAGGAATGAGGAATTGAGAAATCAGCACCAAGTGTTCTTTCTGCCCAGTAACAAAGGGCCTGACTTAGCGAAACAGCAGAAATCCTGCTTTTGTGCCACCAAGAGTTTTCCTGATTTGGGTGGGACCTGAAGATGGTGGAGGGGATATTTTCATGAAACTAAAAAGAACTTTGCTGAGTTAAGATTTTCTCTGCTCTTATGTTGGTCACTTGCATGAGTGACCAACCTGTATGAGAGCAGAGTTAGAACCTGTATTTTATAGTAAAATAACGCAGCCTTCCCTGGACACTCTTGACATTAAAACAGTTTTGTTTTGTTTTTTTTTTAAGATAAAATCTTCAGTGTTCTCTTCAGATTTTCTCACTTGACACGCTCCTGCACTTTGGGGCTTTGGTTTAACCTTTTAAGCAGGTTTAAAGTTAAATAAGAATAATAAAGTGAGGCAGGGCACCTAGATGGCTCAGTGGTTAAGCATCTGCCTTCGGCTCAGATCATGATCATGGGGTCCTGGGATCAAGACCCGCATCCGGCTCCCTGCTCAGCGAGAAGCCTGCTTCTCCTTCTCCCACTCCCCTGCTTGTGTTCCCTCTCTCTCTCTCTGTCAAATAAATAAGATCTTTAAAAAAATAAATAAATAAAGTGAGGCAAGAACTCAAGACCATAGAGAGAAGGTTGTCACAGGACAGTGTGTGGTGAACTCCCAAATGGAACTGCCCAGGCAATAAGGCATTTGCAAACCACAGGTGACAGAAGACCTTGTTTATGGCTGCTGGTGAAGTGCTGGCCAACTCCTGCTTTTCTTGTTGTGAAATTCTAGACACATTCATTCATTCATTCATTCACTCAACAAATATATATTGAGCTGCTAGGATGTATCAGGTGCTTTGCTACATGCTAGGCATACAGATACAGAAGTGAGCAAACAGGGGTGCCTGGGTGTGTTCAGCGGGAGTCTGTGTGAGGATTTCCCTCCCCCACTGTGCGCCCACGCTTACGTTCTTTGTCTCTCAAATAAACAAATAAATCTTCAAAAAAAAAAAAAAAAGAAGTAAGCAAACAGGCAAGGATCCTGCCCTCGTGGAGATTATAGTCTGGTTGGAGAGAGCCAGATGGTGAATGAATAAACTCATTCGTGTTTAATTACAGATCACGATAGCCCTGGGAGAGAAAGCTTACATTAAGAAGTAAGAGAGAATGGGGGAGAGGGGAACAGTCAATTTGGGGTGTTAGGAAAGGCTCCCCTGGGGAAGCAGTATTTGAACTGAGATCTGAAGAATGCGGTTTACTGCAAGTACTTGTTGAAGTAAGATTACAGCTGGTCCACATTAAGTAGCATCTTTTATTTCCATAAATAATTCATTTGGAGGATAGAAATAAAAGCCGAAACACAGTTATACTGGTTTTTGCCTTCCGTACATCAGGAGAGAGTCAGTTTGTAATGAGCATATGCTTATATGCACGCACAAACACACATACCCGTCCTACTTAACACGCTCTCCGGCTCACTCCCAACCCACAGCTCTCCCATCCAAGCCACTTCACAGAGTCACTTTATAGAAGAATATAGGAAAAAGATCCCAGATCCCTAGCAGTTCTACCCGTAACTTTTCTTGGAAGCTCCTAGGGAGGCTTTCAGAGAGGTGAAACTTTCCATCGCCCAAATCTTGCATGCCCTCTACCTGAATGTGACCATGACTTCCTAAAACGTCCACTGTGCTTGGGTGACAGTCCTTGAGCTCTCAGTAGCTGGAGTCTTCTCTAGTCCAAGTCAGACTTACGCGCGACAGCCCCGGGCCTTGGCCTTGCAGAATCCTGTTTCCTGGAGCTCTATCAGGAAATAGTTGAAGTAACTTTTCAGCTCACGCTGACATCATCGATTAGAGACAGAACAGTATGTGGCCTCAAGCAGAACCTGCAGAATTAGACTGCCAGGCTTGGAGTCCCAGCTTTGCCACTGCCTACCTATGTGGCCGTGACTGCTCATTTCTCTGCATGAGCTGAAGTCTGACGTCATCGCCTCACACCTGCCAGGTCACGTGTGATTTTGGACTCTGCAGTATTTCAGATTTTAGAAAGATAGTATGTTGCAGGTACTCTGCTCTGCTTAAGCTGCTGGCCGGGTCCAGTGCAGCATCCTGTCTTCAGACACATCACGATTTCTCCAGCAAAGCCTGTGGGTTCTCAGACATATCGGAAGAAAGGAAGTCGGTAGAGGCTCGTTTGGCTGCTAGATGACTTTTCTAATGTAGCTGGTTTTCAGAGTTGTACGGTATCCCCCTTCCAGGTGCTGCATGTGCCTTGGGGAGGAAAATGCTGAGACGAGCAGGCACCCAGCAGGTGTGGACTGTGATTACAAAGCCCACTTATTTGTTATTATGAAATAGACTGAGTAGAAATTCAACCTCCATGTCAGTTTCTTCTCTTCTCCCTCCCAACCAATGGGCCTTAACTGTGCAAGGTATAGTGCTAGATGCTGCAGAAGACAGATGGCGAGCAGACCCGGCCCTGCCTTGCACTTGGGGTGCGGCACCCATGGCCTCATACACTGCCTGCTCGCTCTCTCTCTCTCTCTCTCTCTCTCTCTCTCTCTCTTTTGGATGATTGCTTTGCATATCCTGCTTTTTCCTAGGTATTTTCTATGCTGGGCTATTTGAATTCTGTGAGACTCAAACTATCCCCCAGATATGCTGTTGTGCTTGGTTTTAAAAGGAGAGAGGACAGGAAATCATGACATGTGACCCATATAACTGGAAATGGTTCTCGGGCAGGAAATGCGAGTTGAAACCATCACGAGAGGAAGTATAGCTCTGTTGAATGAGCTCTGATGGCAGGACTGAGGGCAGTAGTGAGTCAGGCACACTCTTGCTGGCGTATTCCGTGTGCCAGGCCCTCTGCTGGGGCCTGAAATTATGGAAATGAACACAGCAGGCTCTGTGCATCCTTTAGGTGAGCTGGTATTGGCCGATGTTAACGGTTTCTGTGTGAGCCCGGAGAAATCAGCCTGCCTCTCTGATCTCACTTACTTACCCAAGGGGCACCTAGCTGGCTTGGTCGGTAGAGTGTGTGACTCTTGATCTTAGGGTTGTAAGTTCAAGCCCTGCACTGGGTTTAGAGATTACCTAAAAATAAAATCTTAAAAAAAAAGAAAAAAGAAAAAGGCTGGGGTAGGTTATAAGTTTTTTTAAAGCCCCATTTTACCTTCAAAACCTGTGGTCCTAAAGAATGACCGAATTGGCTTGCAGGTCAACCACTGGCCACCCACCCTGGGATTCGAATAAAGAATAGAGACTTTTGTTGCAATTAGAGAGGTTTCATGTTCAGGTAGACCTTATGAAGGATTTGTTGACAGGGACAACGTGTTGGAACATGTTTTATTCGGGTTATTAGCAGGGATAGTTTATTTCTCATAATGAGTATTGACTAATTTCAGACTCTGTTTTAGGAGAGAAAGTCCCTTTCATGGAGCTAATACTTTGTTAGGGCACAGACATAATAAAAAGTGATAAAAATGAATAAATGATGTAATTTTAGATAATTATAAGTACAAAGAAAAAATAAAGATAGAAAAAGGAGAGAGTGCAGGGTTCTTATTAGAGGGCTGTTTTCGAAGAGTGGTCAGGGAAGACTACCTGGAGGCGGTGATATTAGAGCAGATACCTGAATTGGGTCAGGGAGAAAAAAAAAAGCCAGACCGGGAAGGCTGAGAAAGGATAGTTACTAGGCAGAGGTGACCACAAGTGCTAAGGCAGAGAGGTGAGAAAGAGTTGACAAGTTGAAGGAACAGCCAGGAGGCTGGTGGTGTGCCCAGAGGGAGAATGGGAATGGAAGGGGCAGAAGGGAAATAGAGCCATGCAAGCTCTTGGAGGGGAGCCCTGGGAAGGACCTTGGATTTTATCCCAAGTGTAAGGAGACGCCGTTGGAAGGTTTTGAGAAGAGAAGTGATATGATAGGATTTTTTTTAAAAAAAGATCACTCTGCTAGAATATGGATTCAGCAGTCATTTATCAGGAGTTAGTGTAAACTTGGTGTAAGTTCATTTAGTCCAACCCGCGACTACTACTGTATGTGGATTCAAATTTTTAACAGTTGAGAGAACAGCATCTATATCCATATATTTTCTCTCTATATTCCTTTTACAAAAGATCTTTTTTAAGTTTTATTTTATTTATTTATTGGGCAGAGAGAAACACAGCTAGAGAGGGAACACAAGCAGGGGGAGTGACAGAGGGAGAAAGCAGGCTTCCCTTCCAGCAGGGAGCCTGATGCAGGGCTCGATCTGGGACTCCCGGGCTTGATCTGGGACTCCCGGGATCATGACCTAAGCCGAAGGCAGACACTTAACAACTGAGCCACCCAGGCACCCCTACAAAAGGTCTTGTATGAAGATGCATTGTTTTGTAAAGGGAAAACGTTGCCATTTTTTAGTTAATGCTTATACTATCTAATTTGTTTGTTTGTCTTGAGAGAGAGAAAGTGGGGGAGGAGGGACGGAGGGAGAGGGAGAGAGAATCTTAAGAGCAGGCCCCACTCTAAGCATAGAGCCCGGTGCAAGGCTCTATCTCACAACTCTGAGATCATGACCTGAGCTGAAATCGAGAGTCAGAGGCTTAGCTGACAGTCACCCAGGCGCCCCATCTTTCATCTTTTTTAGTGCAACTTCTGAAAAGATGTGCTGTTCAGTCCTCCTTCCCTTCCTTCTTTCTTTCCTTCTTGTCTACTTTCTCCCTCCCTTCTTTCTTTGAAACAGATGCTTAATGTTCATCCTGGTGTCTAGATTCCCTACATATGCAAGTGTTCATAGAAGCCCGTGTTTGAGTAAGGTGGCTTGGCGGCAGCGGTTTTCTTTCATTGTGCAAAGCCACCTCAGGAATATCGTACAAAGGCGAGGGAACTGAAATTTTCAGTTCTGTTTTCTCGACACCCATTGTTTGAGATATACATTGGCTTCTGGTGCATTGATTCCAGGTTGCAAAAGTGAAAGTGTGTACTAGAATATGTTAAAGTTAAGCAACAATTCCAACTGCAACCAACCAACCGTCTTTGGAACTTGCCAGACTCAGACCATTTGTGTTCCGTGGTAACCCTGTTTTCTTAAGTATTTAACGCTCAGCTGTGACGCAAACCCGTGATGCCTCGCGGACAGTCTTGTGGTGGAAGCAGCCCCACACCCACCCTCAGTTCCCTTGAGAAATAACTGTGGGCAGGATAGCTCCCTCAGTTAGGAACTGTCCAGTGGGGCGCCTGGGTGGCTCAGAGGGTTAAGCCTCTGCCTTCGGCTCAGGTAATGATCTCAGGGTCCTGGGATCGAGCCCCACATCAGGCTCTCTGCTCGGCGGGGAGCCTGCTTCCCCCTCTTTCTCTGCCTGCCACTCTGCCTACCTGTGATCTCTCTCTGTGTGTCAAATAAATAAATAAAATCTTAAAAAAAAAAAAAAGAAACTGTCCAGTGTGTGCTCAGGAAATAGGTATCAGAGCCACAAGAGGGCAGCTTGTGCAGCAAATCTAGGGGTAAAAAGTGCTGCTCTTTAGACAGGGAAGACCTCTGAATTGATCAAAAGGTTTCTTGCATAAGCAAGCTTTTTTGACATCATTCGCCAACTTTGTCCATTCAAAGAGATGATGTTTTTGGAAATTAAAAGATTTAAGGCAAGTTCTTGCACCCAAATCTGTTTTCTCCTCTTTGGACTAGGTATCTGTTTCCCCTTGAATGCCCCTTTTCCTGGTCTTCCAGCCCTCTATCTGTACTTAAATGTAACTTACATATAACAGAATTCACATATTTTTATTAGTGATAATGTAGAACACATATAGCCATGGATCCACTGCTCTAGTTAATATAAAAAAATTTCTGTCTCTCTAGAAAGTTCTGTCGTGCTCCTTTTCAGTCTCCTTTTGCAGGTCCCGCATCCCCTTGAGTCTTTAATCTTTGAAAAATGTTTACCTGAGACAAAGCAATTTTATAAGTTTAAAGTAATGGTCATGCACAAATATTCAGACTTTTCTGACAGGTTGTGTGAGAGGGGAGATCAAGGGAGTCAGAGGCAGTGCCTTTCCAAGTCAATTATATAAGTTTTACTCTGCTTTTGTGGTTGTTTTTTAAATTTGGCTCATACTCACGGAGAGAGTGCATGGTCCTTAATTGCACAGGCATTAATTATCCATTTGTTCTTTAAAGTTTATTTATGCTTTCATAATAGCTAACATTTATTGCACTTAAATACTTACTTGTATTAATGAGCTCAGGAAATCCTCCCTCTAAGAGAAGTACCATTATCATCCATATTTACAGATACGGAAACCGAGTCATAGTCACATGTGCCTTTGACAGATACAAAGAATGAGTGGAGTTTGTTTTTTCTTTTTTTTAAAGATTTTTAATTTATTTATTTGACAGAGAGAAACATAGCCAGAGAGGAACACAAGCAGGGGCAGAGAGAGAGAGAGAGAGAGAGAGAGAGAGAGAGAGAGAAAAGCAGGCTTCCTGCCGAGCAGGGAGACCGATGGGGGCTTGATCCCAAGACTCCGGGATCATGACCTGAGCTGAAGGCAGACACTTAACGACTGAACCACCTGGGCGCCCCTGGAGTTAGTTTCTTGATGTGAAATGTAAGATAAACAAAATTCAGAGTTTCTTAAGAAATGCATGATCTCATTGATCAGAGTAATTCCTGGCTTAAAAAACAGCAACAACATCAACAACAACAACAACAACAAAACCCAGCACTTCTCTTTACAAACATAATGTCCCTGGCCAATGTCACCCATGGCCACGGTTGAACACCGTGATGATTCTAGTCATGCCTCCCTGACCTTGACCACCAAGTATCCCTGTGTCTGTTTCCCTGGTCCCTGCCTCGCTGGGTCACCTTGCCTGAGCCTCTGCCGTGTGGTCAGAGTGATCTTTCCAACACGCAGTTCTGGTAATGGCACCTTCCTGACTAACGTTCTTCCGTGGCTCACCATTGCAGTAAAATGAGAGCATCTGGTTCCTGGCCTTGTTCAGCTGTATGCCCTGCTGCTTTCCGTGGCCCCCCTCAGTCCAACTAGTTGTCATTCTCCAAAGATACTGTGCTCTCCTGTCCCCACAGCCCAGGGACTGGCTGTTCCTTCTGTCTGGAAAATGCCCTCTCCTCCTTCCTCGTCCCTGTCTGCCAAGCCATCAGAACTTGGCTCTTAGCTTCCTCGATGAACCTTGACAGAATTGAATCATCTCCCCCTCTTACCTGGTCCCTTGTGTATTAAAGCCATGTCACATTAGTTTATAATGGTCTCCCCCCACCTCTGTGCATTTTGAACCTGTCTCAGTACCTGGATCCCCTGTCTAGACCATTCTGTACCATAGAGGCAGAGAAGATGCCTGTTTTATTCACCACTGCCATGCCCGGTGTCTCGCAGAGAGCCTGCCCTGTAGTAGGTGTTGAATGAATATTTATTGAAAGCATGAACAGTGGGTGTTTTTAAATGTCAGATTGCACTGGGTTAGGCCAGGGATTGCAAACTGAAGGGCCACCAGTATAATCAAATCATGATTGATTTGATTGTGTATGGCCTCCCAGTACTTTTGTTACTTGTAGATAGAGCCTGCTGTCTCCTGTTTCCCACCGTCTACCCTACTCCCATTGCTTGCTCTTAGTTTATTTCCCTTATTTGTTACCTGCCTGGTCCTGGGACACAAGGTGGAGGGGAGCAGGGAGCTGTTAGATGCTAGGTTGTTCCAAAAAATGCCACAGACTGGGGTGCTCAAAAAACAGAAATCTATTTTCTCACAGTTCTGGAGTGCTGAAGGCTGCAAGTCCAAGATCAAGGTCGGCATGTTGGGTTTCTTCTGAGGTTTCTCTTCTTGGCCTGCAGACAGCCACCTTCGTCCTCACATGGTTGTCCCTTGGTCCGCGTGAATGTGTCTTAATCACTCTGACATCCGTCACATTGAATCACAGCCCACCCATAAGAACTCATTTCACCTTGATTACCTCTTTAAAGGCCCTGTCTCCAAATACAGTCACCTGCTGACGTACTGGGGGTTCAGGACTTCATATGAATTTGGGCGGGGACGGGAGACCCTTCATCTCCTACCAGGCAGAAACACAAACTCTCAACTACTGTGGCCTTCGCCTGGTGGCTGATGCGCATTTTATAACAAGCCAATAAAGGTGAAGGCAGGAGCCATCAGCAAGCCATTTGCTCACGGAGGCAGAATCAGGACGGACACGTCGTGCACCTGCTCAGATACCTGATCTCCGATACGATCACTTTGATCTTGGGACCATATTCGTGTTTTCTTAAAACAGCTGACCTTCAGTTAAAACACCAAGTAGAATTTAGGTGCTTTTCGGTTTAGAAATACATAGCCTTTCATCGTGTGCACTCCAAAAACCGACATCGGGGCTTGCAACCCTTTCTTTGCTTCTGGTTCGGTGGCCCGTGTGGGTCCAAGTGGCGTAATGACACAGCACCGCCTCCTATTTGCCCTGAGCAAACAGCCGGGCCCTTTATTACCCTTGAAACCAGCACTCGTGACTCAGATTGGACTCAGAGAAGCAAGTCAAATGCCAAGTTTCTGTGGGTCAAAGTTCCTTCAAACACTCTATGTTAATCAAAAGCTCAACCTTAGTTAATTAGGCCATTTTGTTGGGAAGAACTTTGGAACAACAATGACTGAGCTGGACACAGCAGTCCCCGGAGCACACAGCCTTTTGTTTCTTAGCACGCGGTGTAGACTCGCGGTCTCTCTTGGAGGGTGTGGGAGTGGGACTCCTGTTGGCTCTTCTTCCTTCTTGGTGGAGTGGTGGCCTGATGAATTTCCTCTACAGAGCCTAGCCAAGCAAATGTATTTACTTAAAGATGAAGCCGAACAGTTATAGAATATTCTAGGGCTTTCAAACGTGAAGGAACACTTAAAACACTAATAGCTCACAGTGCTTTCAGATTTTTTGAGTGTTTGGTGATTTACCCTAAAAGACCACGAGTGAATGCACTGCTGCCGAAGGAAATTTCAGTGACCATAGTGATCATGGCTGTCCTTTGCTGAGTTTTCTCTTGTAGGGGGCTCTAAGGACCTCGTATCTGTCACCTTACTGTTGTCACAATGTCCTTAATAGGTGCGTAATATCAGGCGCATATTAGACGAGAAAAAGAAGGCTCAGAGAGGTTGAATAAAATGTCTGGGATCACCCAGCTGGCAGGCAGTAGATCTGAGTTTTGAGCACGTGGGCCACCGTGGAGCTTCCCTTCCATGTTACACCCCCTCCCTCGACATTTCCCCCTCCTCATCAGAGTCAGATTTTCTTCCTTGAAGGTCCTTTTAGTTCATATGAACCCGAGTAGCCTTTCTGAACTGGCAGAAGTATGTGTCCCTTTTTTCTCTCCGTGTATTTGGGCCAGTGGAAATTTCCTATATGGCCCCGTTATGTGACTTCCCTTGTGCTATGTGCACACGAAGGGTGTGTGATGATAATGAAACCCCACATTTCTTCTTACCCCACTCCCTCCTCCATTACACTGAGTGGCCCTGGTTGGGTACTCCTCAGTAGCCATCTCTGGGTCAGTAGTGTTATCCTTTCCATTTCATGGTTCAGGTAATAGGCATTTGGGGAACACCTTGCATCAGGTCACCCAGAAGAGATCAGCCCTTCCTGGGCTCACTGATAAGTCAGGCTGGCTCCATTTTCACCATGGCTCCCATGAACATAATCCAGGGGTGAAAAAAAGTAGGTGAATATTACATAGTGATGTTCAAATGCTAATCCTTTATTACTGTTATTTTTTAAAACCAGCACATATTGTTTCCGCTTCTGGGTATTTGCTTAGTGTAACTAGGCCGGAGTGCTCTCTCTGTGCACGAATGGCCCAGAGGACTCCCAGGATCACAAAGAATGACAGGAGCTACATTTGAATGACTTTGCTTAAATTCTTTTCATGCTGATTTCTTCCTATAGTTTTTACTGAATTTCATCAACTCTAGCATGCATTGGCCCTCCACCGTTGAGCATGTCTGAAATTGGGATGCATCCTGTGGAGACTTAGATTCAGTGAAATACAGCCCTCCTCTGAGTAACCCCCAAATGACCAACATTATGTGTTCTCTACCTCCTATTTTTCACAGAATACAGGTTTGTTTTGTTTTTCTTTTTTTCTTTCTTTTTTTTTTTTTTTAAGATTTTATTTATTTAACAGAGAGAAACACAGCCAGAGAGGGAACACAAGCAGGGGGAGTGAGAGAGGGAGAAGCAGGCTTCCCACCGAGCAGGGAGCCAGATGTGGGACTCCATCCCAGGTCTCCGGGATCATGACCTGAGCCGAAGGCAGTCGCCCAACCAACTGAGCTACCCAGGCGCCCTGTTTTTCTTTTTTGTTTTGTTTTGCTTTTGTTTTTTAGGTAGGGAATGAATATTTTCTTTCTTTCTTCCTTCCTTCCTTCCTTCCTTCCTTCCTTCCTTCCTTCC
>PITA01010295.1:0-72734 GCA_004023965.1 Spilogale gracilis
TCAGCGAGGAAGGACAATGGTCAGCGAGGAAGGACAATGGTCAGCGAGGAAGGACAATGGTCAGCGAGGAAGGACAATGGTCAGCGAGGAAGGACAATGTGGCGGCAAGGAAGGACAATGGTCAGCGAGGAAGGACAATGGTCAGCGAGGAAGGACAATGTGTCGGCGAGGAAGGACAATGGTCAGCGAGGTGCACGGGGTACAACCACCTGCTACACAGGCAGCTGAGACGCTGAGTAGGCAGTGGAAGATTTAGGGGTGTAAGGACTTGGCCTCAGATTTCATGACTCACGGATTGTACCTGAAGGATATTTATCTTAAGTTTGACACACAGGACTTCTAAAGCTTGCTCAGAGTTTAAGAACTCATCTGTAGAGGACTGCCTTAGTGTGAATACTCAGATACCTAATTCTTCCATAGTCTCAATTTCAGGCTTAGATAGAGGCAAAACTTTGAAGAATTATTTACTGGGATTCCAATACTTTGGAAGTTTTAGGGATTTGTTTTTATGAAATTGTACTTCAGCACAGTATTGATCTATCCTATACCTCATGAGATTCATTTTACTTCTAGGAATACTAACGTGGATTACTCCAACACAGAATCATCACTAGGAAGTCCCAGGGGAGAAATGGCCCTCAGGTTTTAGTACCAAAATAGCTGTGTATTTCTGGAACATGGGTCTTACCTTGCAGAGATTTATCCATATAGGTTCCTTCAAGGGAAAGAAAACTTGAGTTGAAGTCACTGCCTGTTTCCAAAGTGTTCAGTCTAATGTGGCATGCACTTATTTAAATTTCTTTAAGCCTTAGATCATCTTACGTAGTAATTTTCCATTTACTGTGATTCCCGTATTTATCTCAGTGTGTGTGTGTGTGTGTGTGTGTGTGTGTGTGTGTGTGTGTTTAAAGAGATGGCGGGGCTCCAGATCAGGGCCCTGAGACTGTGACCCGTGCGAAACCACGAGTCGGACATTCAATCCACTGCACCGCCCAGATGCCCATCTCAGTGTTTCAATAACCTATCTCACTTTGTTGTTTCTTTAGATGAAGCAAGAAACACGTAAAATAGCAAACTTCGGGTTCAGGATAGATACGAGAAAGGGGCAGGGGGAGGGAAAGTTAAAATGAATTACATTATATTAAAAAGACCACTGCTATAAAGAGATACAGATGACAAAATGAAAAATAAGCTAGAAGGATATGAATGTATTCACATCTACTTTTAAAAATTTCTCCCCAAACTATAAAATATAAACCTCATAAGCCATCTATGAAATCTGAAAGTCATTTTGATTTAGTATGAAATGTGAAGAGCTATTTCTAAGTAAATTAACATCACAGATCCCACATAAAATGAATTCTCCCAATTTTAACTTGCTAAAACAAAACTGAACAGAACAAACCTCCTCTTACTGCCATCTTAAAAAAAAAAGACACCCAAAATTCAAATAACCCATTTCCAGGTGTTACTTAAATGAAAGTATCCGTGTATTTTTGTGTAAGAAAAACCACTGGCAAACAAACAAAATCAGAACCAAAACACATAATTCTTGCTAGGAACTTTAAACCATTTGTTTTATTTTCCTGTACTGGAATTTTACGTTTACTTAAAACCTTACAGTATAACAGAAACAGACATATTAAGCCACCGTGCCTCTGTAAATCTGGTATTTTCGAGTTTACTCCTGGTTTTTTCTTCAAATTGCCCACACAAAACTAACTGCACTGAGAGAACATTTTAAACTAGATTGATGATTCAAAAACAAGCGCAAACCATGATGAAAACAAAGAATTTTCCCCTCTTTCAGGACAAATGTTTTACATGAAGGCATCCTCTTCAAACACCTTTGGTATTAATTGTGGGTGAACCAGGATGGGCGCTTCCTGTCTCGTTCAATGATTCTCTTACCGCCATCTTGTTCAGATGGTGCCTCTCCTGTGTACAGAACCACAGTCTCCACGGAAGGAGCCTTAAAAGGGCCCCCTTCTTGTTTCCCCATCTGTCTTCTGATTTCTGCGGTCTCCTTGCGCACCTTCTCATAGCAATAGCCACAAAGGACATGTTTCAGCTTCAGGTGACCACATTCAGGACAAACGTCAATATTGCTCTTTAAAAAAATAACAGAAACATATTTTAACCAGAGGCCTAATAATGCACCTGTAATCAGGGACAGGAATGATGCTTACACTTGACCTCTTGGGCTGTTCGTGTTGCATAAGGTCGGATACCACCTAGTTCAACCTCACTTACTTTTTTTTTTTTTAAAGTAGGCTCGACACACATTGCAGAGCCCAACACGGGGCTTGAACTCATGGCCCCGAGATCAAGGCCTGCGATGGGATCAAGAACTGGACACGCAACTGACTGAGCCACCCAGGCGCCCCTTAACATTTGAATTAATAGCAATAGTGGGACTAGAACTCAGGTCTGCCAACTATGAATCTGGTACATTTTTACTTAAATACTGCAGCCATATTATGTAAAATGATACTCCATTCCCCCACCTTCAAATACTGAACATCTAATAAGGAGCCCTTCGACACAATGGGGGGATTCATAGAGCCAGCATCTTAGTAAGAGATCAAGGGAAAGAGAACTCAGTTTTTTTTTTTAAAACCACCCCTGGGGAAAACGAGGTGACAAACATCACAACTGGCTTCCCTGATTTATCAGTGTAGCTTAAATTCTGTACGGAGCCTCTGGTGTACTACAGTATAAGGTGTATTGGTTGGCATATGGTGTAAATTTTCCTTTTACGAATGAACACTGATTATTCCTTAATGTAAAACTCCCTTGTTATGCTACAGTTTGAGAATGAGTTTTTACACACATCCACCCAACTGCAACAAGACAATTATAACCTCTGAAGAAATCTCTTCAATGTGCTCTAAGGGCAGATTTGAAGTAGGAAAGAGAAAGTGTAAATAGGAGCTTCAAAGAAATCCCACTCCCTAAGATGAACACATAAATGTCTGGGAGGCAATGATAAAAAAGAGTTTCATTTTCTGAAAGGAGTAAAGAACCTTGCAGATGACCTGTCTCACCAACTTCTCATCTTCATCGCTACACCAGACACTGGACTACATGTCAGACTGGAGGTCTGGGAACGACACCCAGTGATCATTTTCAGTTCCAGACTTTAAGCCAAATTCCAAAAATGACTCAGTGATACCTTTTGGCTTAAGTTCTAAGGGCGTGGTGTATTAGTCAATGTTGGAAGTTTATGCAAGTCAGTTCTCTGTTCTCCAGTTTCATCTGCACTGTGCTACTGCTGCGGAACGTCACGGAGCAAAGAGTCACTCGGATCACGACTGTTACAACCGTATGTTAACAAATCGAAGGTAATAAACAATGTAATTTTTGTTTACTAGATCAATGAAGAGCGTATCCACAGGGGTGGGAAGAAGGAGGGAATGGGTGTGGTGACGTGGAACTGTCTGAAGACAGGAACACACCAGAAAGTTTCAAGAGAAAAATATGAGTTCAAAAATCAGACTGCTTAGGCTCACATCCTGGCTCTACCACTTAATAGCTGTTTTTGACTACATGCAGATTCTTTTTGCCTTAGTTTCTTCAATCCTAAAAATGAGCAATGCTGTATTTACTTTGGAGGGTTATTGTGAGGATTTGGTAGGATAACTGACATAAAGCCCTTAGACACATCAGGTGCACTTAACAGATGTTAGCAATTTTTGTGACCTACCTACGCACTTTCTTTCACAGTATTTTATTTGTCACAGTGAAGGATAGAATAAATACATAAGGGTTAGTAATACTTGAGATCAAACATACCTACTGCTTCTGACTTTTAATTTTAGACTCTGTGATTAAGATGTTTACCCACATATGACTCCAAATCACCAGCTCCTAACAAAAAGTCTCACAGGCTATTCATAACCCAGTCCTCCGTCCAGACTCCAAACTCTCTCCTTGACTGCAGTCCTAATATTTAGGCTACACGACAGTAGACATGTAAGCATACACAATGAGAAAACTATCTTTTATGTAGGTCAGAGGAAAGTACACATATAAGCTCCAAGCATGATCTACCCATAGGCTATGTGAGTAAGTACTAAGAGGAGATGCAGTGGTGGATGTGAGAGAAAGCACACCCACAAAAATCAACACATTACCTTAACTTTAATAAGTTTCTGAGGGTTTCTTCTCCGACAGCGGTTAACTTCAATGCTGCGTCTGTTCTTCGGAGCTGCCATCCAAAAGATACTATCTGAAAGGCTGGAAATCTCCTTACTTCCACTGGTTTCATTTGCTGGTTCTGTAAATACAGCGGGACCTTGGACTGCTAATGCTGGTCCTACAAAAACAGAACATGGAAATACAGAATGGATTTCTAGTTTCTGAATGACTGTTTACACATCACTCTCTTAACAATCAACAATGATATGGCAACAGACCTATATAAAACTTAGAATATTATACTCAACAGACATTAAACAGAAGACTTAGCTATTAAAATACACTAACATTCATATATAATGCAATTTTAAACAACAAGAATAGAATTTTTTCTTAGAGGCACCTGCTGAAATGAATCAGAAAATTCTACCAAGAGGTTCTCACCTTCTGAAAATACAGAACTCAGGGGTTTAGTAGTAAACATGAATAAATGAAACTGTCCACATTCTACTTGGTAGGCAATTCCTATTTTACAAGTAAATATAACTTTGAGATGCCCAAAATATATTTCTAACTTGCATTCAAATAACTGCATCTAATACTCCAACTGAGCTACTTCCTTTGTCATATACCCTGGTGAGCCCTTTAAGTCACTTAGTTCTTCATAGTATTTTGTTACTGTCTGTTCGCTAAAGAAAATAACTAGCTCACCATTCTGCATAATATTTACTTAGATGACTTCACTTCTGTTCTTCTAAGTTGCTTATAAAATCAGAGATTCCTTTATCCTTTCCCTGTTACTCCTCAGACCTGGAAGACGTCTTTTGGCTTAGGAACTCTTAAAAATATACAAAGCTGTCTAATATTTAGCAACGATATCCTTCCCAACAGATCTTCAAATACTGGGAACCACAGCTCAGTGGTTAACAGCACAGGCTCTGGCCGGCCTCTGTGACCTTGGGACCTTCTTGAGTCTAGTTCTCCTGCTGAAAACTGGTGACACCTAACGGGAAGGTGTGGAGATTTCCCGGGAAGCACATGCAGGCTTTGACTTACGGTGGGCTCTCTCCGATCAAACTCCCTGGGTAGTATGTTCGGGATACCTTAGACATAAGCCTAGAATGTAAGTGACCAAAAATGACAATTTTGACATCCAAGATATTTCTAACTAAAATTAGTTTCCGGGGAAAACAGAGGGACGAGCAGGATTCAACTGAAGAGCTCAAACACCACAAAGGAGGACAAATTGCTTTAGGGGGTTGGAGAACTAATACGGAAACAGGATCTAGACAGCGGCGACCAGGACCTAAGCTAACAAGCTTCGATTACATTCTGTATGAATGGGACAATCAGACGACTTTATTTTTCGGGGTTGGGAGAGACGAAACCAACTTTTTCTAGTTTCTAAGTAAGAATTATCCCGGACAACGTCCTCTACCCGCCGCGGCGGATCAAAACGCGGGAGGAGGCGGAAATATATAAGCTGTGTCCCCAAAGCTGCCTCGGGTCCCCTCATCCAATTTTTCCTACCGGGCGGCCTTCCTTACGTACCCCACGGAGAACTGGGAAAACCTGGCCCGTTCTGCTGAAGTTTCCGCTGTAGTAGCTCCCAACAGCTCCGGAGGAGTCCCCGGGCTGCCGGCCACGGCGGAAAAACAACTACCAGCATGGCCGACGCCATCTTCCTCGCCCGAAGACCACACCCACCTGATCGGTTCGAGCATGCGCACATAAGCAGAGTCGGCCAAACCTGGCTGATGGAACTACAACGCCCAGCAGGGCCCTGGAGCGTCTCCGACTCTCCTCCAATCAGAGAGAGAGAAAGGAAGGCGCGGGGAGGGAAATGAAAAGAAACCAGCTCCAGTGCGCATGTGTGCGGATGTGCTTTGGCACTCCAGGTAAAGATGGCGGAGCGCGGTTACAGCTTTTCGCTGACCACATTCAGGTATGGAAGGGGCTCCCAAAGTCTTCTGCAGAGCCGAGGTTGTAGGAGTACCCTCTGCCCGGTTTTTTTTTTTACCTCCTGGCCTCTGTCCTGATGCTTCCGAGGGGCCCAGTAGGAAGTGGGGTTGGAAATGCGACTTTGCAAAGTCATTTTCTTGGCCTGCCCGCGGCCTGAGAGCAGCGGTGCCGGGAAGCCGCGGGAACGCAGGTTTGGGGATCCAGAGCGACCTTGGGGCTGCGGGAGGGTAAGGTCCTCAGCCAGGGATTTGCCTTCACTTTGGAGACTGGAGAATAATTGGTTGGGATTAGCTGCCTCAGGGTGTCCCGTTCGGGACTCAGGATTTCCTTCCTGACCCAAGTAGGCCTGATTGGGGAGCTTCTGGACCTTGGAATCTTGGTCCAGTCTTGGGGTGCCTTTTTTTCCTCTTCGGAATACCTCGTTACAGTTTGGTCTGAGTCTGTCTCCATTTGGTACTTGGAAATCTCTTCCCGCTTTCGGTTTCTCCCATGCCCCTGTTAGAAGTTTAAGGACTAAAAATGAAAGCGCTCATCTTGCTGTCAGCTAGTGCTTGTGGCCCCAGATGAGGAGGCTGCGCTTCCGTCCCGGCGGCTTTTGGGGTAGGGGGAGGGTTGGTTTACTTTACAAAAGATTGTCGGCTTTTCTATTTTAGAACAAGAGATTAATAATAGTATATTTTTCAAAATACAGTGAGATACACTATTGTTGCAAATGTAAGAATACCATCCCTCAAGGGTTTCCTAAACCGACCCGGTAATGATTTAGTTTGGCCATTCTGCTATTTAATTGAAATGCAGTTCTGACAGCTGAAGGCGAGCGGGATCCAACTTGTTGAGTACTTTCTGTGTGGGCGCAATTTAACCTACTCCATGTCTTTCTACTACCGTGTGTGGTAAATGTTATTTCAACATCTAACTGGTGAACTAACCATAGGTCGAACAAATTAAAACTTGTCGGAAGTCATAGATGAGTAGCTGAGTTCACATTAAAATTGGGTTCTTTCTGATGACAACATTAATACAGTTCCT
Source organism: Spilogale gracilis (assembly GCA_004023965.1). Lineage (NCBI taxonomy): Eukaryota > Metazoa > Chordata > Mammalia > Carnivora > Mephitidae > Spilogale > Spilogale gracilis. Next base: position 7,132 of record PITA01010295.1, read on the forward strand.
GTTACCGTACTGTGTCTTGTTAAAATACTAAAATACTTTCCTTACACTGGGCAGTTTTCAATAATGAATGATTTTTTTTTAACCTTTGTAACAATATACAGTGATAGAGAACAATATTTGCTAAATAATCCTGTTCATATTTGTGAACAAAGCACACTTGGTTCTAGTCCTTTCTTCAGAATAAGTGGAGCTGAAACATAAAACATCATCAACGACTGGATCCATCTGGAATAATGTATTAAAATAAACTTTTGTTTTTTAGCATAATGGTTCAGCTGTTTTAGATTTAAAATTTTTGTCTCTAGCCTGTTGTAATCAGAATTAAACTATTAATGGCAGAAATTATGAGGCTTTATTATATGATGAAAAAGTGTTCTTGTGGATTGCATTCAGTTAAGAATATTAACAGTGAGTAAACAATGTGTCTACTAACTTAGTGTCTACTAATGCATCCTAGAAAAGTTTCCCTCTTACTCAGAAATTTTTATTAAAAGAGAGTAAAAAAAGAAATATAACTGTAGATTGGATAGTCGGGAAAAGCCACTGGGCGTGGGTGTGAATTGTGAGACCAGACGGGGGAAAAAGCCAGCTATTTGAAGACACAGAGGTGGAGGGACTTGGTGGACAGAGGAAAAAGGATGTGTGAGAGTCCTGAAGTTGGGAAAAAACTTGAACTACAGGAATTGATACTAAGGCCAGTGTGCTAGAGTATAGTGAGCAAGGAGTTAGCCTGGATAGGGCTCCCCTTGCAGAGCCCTGTAGGCCAGAAGAAGAAGTTTATATTTTAAGTGAACCAGGAAGTTACTGTGGGATTTAAGTGAGAGGTGATATGGTACAAGGTAACTCTGGTAGGGGGATTGAAGTAAGGGTGGAGAAGAGGAACACGCGTTAGAAGACTGTGTCAGTTATCCCAGGGAGAATGCTGGTAGTTTTGAGTAGCAAGACTGCCTACAAGCATGGTTGATTACTCAGTGCGCTCACAGACTAGTGAGCTTTCACATAGGAAGGTGCAGTGGTAGATGTGTATGCAGGTGATTGTGGGAACAGAGAGAGGGTATATTGAAATTTACCTGAGCCTTTAAAATGTTCCCCAGGAAAAATAAATAAAATGAAATGTTCCCCAGGAGTATTTGCGCTAGATATTGAACAGAAATTGAAAGCTGGGTGGACCCAGGGAGTCGTGATACGATTATTGAAGTAGTGACTAATAAAGTAAAACATAGACAGCTGAGTTTTAAAAATTTAAATACCTACTAATGTTATTTCACCCAAGTTAGCTAATTTTGTCATTTAAGAGTCTTTAAACTGCAACACTTAGGTTTATTCCATACATAGGTCTAGTTGTGTCTCTGTCAGCTAAATAATTGTGACTCCTGGTACTAGGTTATATGTTAGTACTGACGGAACTAAGTTTCCTCACACTTTGTTGAGGAAGACAGACATTGTAAGAATAATTTAAGCATGATAAATCTTAGCCAGAGAGGAAGTATGGGACATCATAGGCATACATGTATGGGATTCAACCTAGTCTAAATGGTCAGGATAGCTTCTCTAAGAACATGACATTTCTACTAAAGATTGAGGGATGACCAGGAGAGAGTTCACCAAAGGAAGGTGAAATGCATTCCAGAAAGAGATACTAGTTTGTGAAAGGGATTTTTGAATTCTAAGAGTGGTCTGTGTGTCAGGAAAAAGTTGAGGATTGAGTGACAGAGTATCCATAATTTTATGAAGATGAAACAAATGACATTCTGAAACTCAAGGTTATATTTTCGTTAATAGACAGGAGATATGGACCAAGCTGTGTCATTCTAGACAAACTACTTTCACTCAAAACCTTTTTCTTTATCTGTAAAATTAGGTTAGTCTGTGAAGTTGTGGTGTTTTAACTCAACGACTGGATTGAAACAAAGTATGATCTTAAAAGCCAGTTCAGGGCTGCTATTTGGCTATGAAACCCATGGAGTGAGATATGTTAAGTATCACCAGCTCATAGCTTCTAGAAGTAGCCTTATATAGAAAATACTTTGTCACGGGTGATAGCTAGGTCTTACATCTCAGGTCCCGCCCACTTTCTAAAATGTGTAACTACCCATACGAAATATATGCCTTTGTTTGGTATTTAACAGACACATAGATGTTCTTAATTACATGACCGTTGGGTATTTACTTACTTCCGATTTTGTGCCGGAACAAAAGGTATCGCTTCATTTAATCTTCACAACCATCTTGAAATAGGTGTAGTCCCATTATCCCCACTTTATGGATGTGAAAACTAAGACCCAGTGGGGTTAAGTAATTGGCCTGAAGTCCCAAGGTTGGGAAGTGGGAAAAGGCAACAGTAATGCTGCTGCTGCTTTAAGAGGCAGACAAGAAAGGGGACACAAGACAAGAAAGGAAACATAAGTACTTTGCTCTGAATACGTTCAAGTTGCCAGGTAAACTCAATTTCTGCACAGCTTTATAATTCGAAAGCTCAGCTGTTCCTTGGTGTTTGGTTAATGGATTTGACCTATATATCTGCCCTCTCACAGAGATATTTCTGTTACACATATTTGAGGATATGTGAATTTAGCAAATAATCTTTGTTTCTTTTTAAGCCCATCTGGTAAACTTGTCCAGATTGAATATGCTTTGGCTGCTGTAGCTGGAGGAGCCCCTTCAGTAGGAATTAAAGGTAATTAAATGTTTCATTCATTTCAGATGCCTGTTAATAGTTATCATAAAGTTCTTTTGGAATTAATTAGTAATTAATACAGATAAATAGCTGGGACAGCATAATTTTAAGCAGTTCTTTCTGTTAATTCACAGTATTTTGAAGTTTAAGAAAGGTAATAAGCCAGTTAAGTCTAAGAAGATGATTAAAATTTTTTTTCAAAATAAAATGTAGCTCCTTTATCTCTTAGTTGTAATAACCCACAAATGGTCTTTTTGTGGGTTTTGAAAAAACTGAATATTTTTTTGTTTCTCCACTAATTATATATAATTTTGACCCTTTCGTTAATTTAGAAAAAGTTAATGATAAAACTTAGTCTAAAGATAGCCTTTTTATTTTTTTAAAGCCTGTATCATTGATTAAATTTCACATTATAAGGAGTTCTGCCTACTTATTTTAAAACATATGGACCCTTAGGTGTCTTGGAATACTTTAAGAGATGTTGGGTAATGCATTACCTTTAGGAGTTCCTTAGCACAATATAGATGACCAGTGAGGGAAAAATGGATTTACCATTTCTTAGGTGATTTTAATATAGAAAAGGTTTTATAAATAAGAGGAAATAAAGGAGTTTGGGTGAATTGCATCCCTAATTAAAAAACTGTTGAAGCAGGGGCGCCTGGGTGGCTCAGTTGGTTAAGCGACTGCCTTCAGCTCAGGTCATGATCCCAGGGTCCCCGGATCGAGTCCCACATTGGGCTCCCTGCTGGGCGGGAAGCCTCCTTCTCCCTCTCTCACTCCCCCTGCTTGTGTTCCCTCTCTAGCTGTTTTTCTCTCTGTCAAATAAATAAAATCTTAAAAAAACACAAAAAACAAAAAACTGTTGAAGCAGAGCCTTTAAGTGATTAAACATTTAGCACTTTTTTTTTAAGCTGCAAATGGTGTTGTACTAGCAACTGAGAAGAAACAGAAATCCATTCTGTATGATGAGCGAAGTGTACACAAAGTGGAACCAATTACCAAGCATATAGGCCTGGTGTATAGCGGGATGGGCCCGGATTACAGGTACTTTTACACTGTTTGTTGTTGTTTTCACCATTTTATGAACTGCTTGTATTTTGTACCTTGAGGAGAAAAATCAAGGGATGTTTTCCTTTAATCTCCCAATCCTTTATTTTTGTACTTTGTTTAGTAACAGCAGCATCATGGGCAGCTGAATTTAGCTTGCCTGCATGGACTACACTAAGGGTCGCTTTAAGGATAACTCAGTGCGACTCCTTTGTAAAAGAGGAGATCCTGTACTTCTCTTAACTTCTGTTTAGTGAGCTCTCCCTTCTGATCACAGCGCCTCTTCTACTATCCAAGGGCTAGGCTACTATCCATTCTCTAATGCATTTTAAAAACAAAAACGATCCAAGTTATAATAAACTATATTTAAGAAAAGTTATCGGGCAGCAAAAGAAAGCATTACCATTCAGAGTTAACCCCATTATATTGATTTATGTGCGTAGCAAACCGACAGAATTCTTAGAGGCCACTGGAGTGAAACATCTGGACCTTTGTTATATCCGGGTGCCAGCAAGTGGAAAGAGATTGGCAGCTTTCTAAGTTTGTCATTTAACAAGTAAAAGGGGTATTGTTACTTCATTCCCGATGTTTGGGAAACAACACAGGTAGAACCAAAGTATGAATCAGAGAAAGCAGCAGTGTTTCTTGAGTGTGGTCAGGCTTCCCTACAGCAGATCCTGTTACCATTGTATGGAAGGGATGCCACAGTGCACTGAAGGAATACAGTGAGAGGACAGGACTGCCAGAGGGTAAACTGAGTCTTAGGCGGGAGAGTAACCTGCACGGTTCAGATCCGCAGTACTGGAGCAGTTACAGGCACATCCTGTTTGTCTTGCTAATGTATTTGATTATCATATAGAATATTCTTAATAATTTTTGTTTTAAAGTTCTGAGTAGTTTCTTGCTGTTCTTAATCTCTGAATGGTACTCCTTGAAGTGTAGTCTGTGGAAAGGATTGAAGTAGAATGAGAAAAATAAGCCCCAAGTTGTGTGTATACATATGTATGTTACATATGTGTACTATCGTGTGGGCATTTCTGTGTTCTGGCTTGAATGAGATAGAAGGACAGGAAGACTGCCCTCAGGAAAGGGGGCACAGTCTTGAAGAAGCCATGCGGAGAGGTGAAGCTCCCATTGTGTATGCTAAATCTGTTACTGCTGAGCTGTCTAGTACCCCTTGCCCCATCTCCTACAGCTCAGCTCCTCTGTGTTGCTCTGGTGTCTTTTGTAAGTTAACTGGAATCAGATGTCAGAGCAAGACTGACTTTGAGCTGGTTACTATTACACAGATACGTCTAAGACTTGTGCGTAGGTATGTGCCTATAGGAGGAGACAAGTCATTAAATGGCAGTGTCAAGATTTTAATTAAATTTTATCTCTCCCTTGTTTGTTAGAGTGCTCGTGCACAGAGCTCGAAAACTAGCTCAGCAATACTATCTTGTTTATCAAGAACCCATTCCCACAGCCCAGCTGGTACAGAGAGTAGCTTCAGTGATGCAAGAATACACTCAGTCAGGGTAAGTTGATTTTGTAATTTGAAATGTGTCATGAATTAGAAAAAAGAAACCATTTTAGAAGAGTGGATGTATTTAAGATGATGATTAAAATTATTCGTGTATTTAATAGAGAAAATTTCTGATTTTAATTGAGTGATCTAGAATATTTTCTTATGGAAAAAATTAGAGTGGTTTCTTGCTGTTGATATAATTGCAGAAAGCAGCTTCTAGATAATTTCTTCTGCCAGTGATTAAAACACTTCTTTATGGGCAGGCCATCATTGCTGCTTTCAGATTTATCTTTCCACCAGAAATGATAAAGCAGTAACTCTCTGACACATCCATATGCTTTTAATGCTCGGAATCTGGGTGTGCATGTGGCTGAGACAGTATAATGGTTAGTTGCTGATATAAAGCTAATGGAACAGCTGCATTTTTTGAAAGTTGTCACTTTGTTAGGATACAGAACGTTACTCCATACTTATTAACCGCAATATTTGTGTCTCTCCATTTACCAGAATGATTTGATTAGTGTTCCTTAGTACCATAAAGAGAATTCATTTTGAATTGATTTGTTTAGAAAGGTATGAAATACTTTTTTTTAAATACTTTTTTAGAAGCTTACAAGTCTAATTCATTTTACCAGATGGTATGCTTTATTAATACTTAAGAGTATTACTAAGTCCTTATTTTATGAAGATGCCAAGTAATTTCATTTTTCTTTTCTTCAGCGGTGTTCGTCCATTTGGAGTTTCCCTACTAATTTGTGGTTGGAATGAGGGCCGACCGTATTTATTTCAGTCAGATCCATCTGTGAGTATCATCATATGTATTGGAGGGATTTGTTAAAATACCCTTCGAACACTGATAAAAACAATAACTACAAAAAGGTTAAAATTTAGCAGTATGTCCTTTTTTCTTTTCCATTGGGGCTTTAGAACATGCGGAGTAGTATATATTCACCTGCACATTTAAAATGTTGGTAATACAATGTTGGTAATACAGTCTTCTGATGAAGAGGGTCTGCCCTCTGTTTTTCTGCCTTCTCTTATTCATTAATTTCATATTGATTGAAATAGTTGTTATCAAATCTCTTCAAATCAGTGGAATTTTATTACTTTGACCAATGTGATGAAAGATTTGTGTCTAGAGGACGGTGCTGTACTCCTTGCCATCTATTTAATGCTGGGGCTGACTTGAGTGTCACTCTTCCTTCGGGAACACAGGTGTAACTCTGGAAGCCATTGTTTTGCAAAGTGGGTGAGTTTGTCTCTTGGAAAGCGGGAAGATTGGTGTCCGAGTTAGAAAGTATTTGTAGCTGCTTCTCCTGCTCCACAACCCTCTCTTGCGGTGAGGAAAACCTGCAGGAAAAAAAACAAAAAACAAAAAACATGATTAGGAACGGATCTGTCCAAGCTTGTGGCTCATTAAATAATTGCAGGTTCCCTCCGTGTCATCTTACACTCCAACCCTGTAATCTAAAGAAGCAAAAGAAAAATAGTTTGGTTGGTTGTTACTTAAATGAGAAAACTGAAGTATTTTAAGAGGTAACGTCTGTTAGGCCATCTCTGAGCTGCTGAAGCTAAATAACAAGCCCTCTTCCCTTCCTTCCACTGGGGTAGCAGAAGCCATCGCCACTGGGATCCAGGCTTCAGTTTTTGCTCTTTTCTTCCCTGTTTTATCTAAAAGGCAGTCATTTCTTTTAAAAGTATGTTCGGTTTGTTTCTTGTAGTATTTTAGAGAGAGAGAGAGAGAGAGAGAGTGTGTGTGTGTGTGTGTGTGTGTGTGTGTGTGTGTGTGTGTGTGTTTGGGTGTTTTTTCCAACAGATGAGGCTGTGTCAGACACAATATATTGCTACTTTCATTTAACATTAGGTTACAGAATACCAAAACTATGAAATATTTTTAATGAAATGCTCTCTTTTTAAATTAATTCAGCAATAATAGTAAAGACTTGCTCTTCATTTTTCCTACATATATGATAGATTTTTAGAGCCCTTCAATCCTAGTAAGCTGAAATAATACTTTTTGCTTATTTGCCTTAAGTTAACCTGTTTCCTTTAACTGACTTCTTCACATAAATTGTATACCATAAGTTACACACATTCAAAGTGTAACAATTTGAGGAGCTTTGATGGGTGTAAGTACCTGAGAAAGCTGTCACCACAGTTAAAATACTGAACCTCTCCATAAACTACAGAAGTGTCTTTGTGCCTCTTTGTTACTTACCTTTTGTAAAAATAGCCCGTTTTGTGACATACTCCGTTGCATTCCAATATTCTGTGAACTCAGAAGTTAGAGACAAATTTATAGACCTAAAAAATGGCGGGATGATATAAGATTAATGATTTAAAATACAGTTTATCCTCTTCTCTTCCTCATTAGGGAGCTTACTTCGCATGGAAAGCCACAGCAATGGGAAAGAACTACGTGAATGGGAAGACTTTCCTGGAGAAAAGGTAGGCTAACAGAACCGTAACTGGGGTTAGCAAGCTTCACCGTTTTCTGCTCTCTTTAAATCATTAATATCATGATTCTAAACACATTTGTTTTATTACTTTGTATTCAAATACTCATTTGTGTAGCCTAGTTACAAATAAACAAAAACTTCTCTCTAGCCTGGCTTCCTAGGCATCAGTATCTTACGTGGTAAAATTATATATTTCTTATGAAGTTTTCTTTCTACATTCTTGGTTGTTTCCTAAGTGTTATTTCTATTTTTTACCTTCTTTCGCCTCCTGCAATCTAAAAAAATTTAAAAACTGTTGGATTTGGAGTAAGAAATTTGGGAAGAAAGTTGAAGTGAGTGAGGTGATAACAGTTTACATTATGACGATTACAGAAAACTTGTGAAGCCTGATACCTGGTATTAATGGTAGATTAAATGTATGGGACGTGAAAAGTGGCGTACTGTGTAAGAATCTGTCACTACCGCAGCACAACAACCTGCCCTTATTTCCACCTGTATCCTGGACTCAGTGCTGGTCCACCAAAGGATGTCCTACATTTTGAATGGCAGAAGGTTATAACTGACTAGAACCAACAGATGGACCTTCTCGGTACATTTTTCACATAATGTTAAGATTACTAAAAATCGTGAACCTGGGATTAATTGGTAAAATCAAATAATTTAAAGATCTTTCTTAAAGTACTTTCCTTTTACATATTAATACTGAGTCTTTAAACATTTCACATGAAGTTAAAACTTAGAGGAACAAATGTAAGGAATTTTAGCTCTTCTGGCTATATTAAAATATTTGTGCTCCTGTTAAGGTTACAAGCTTCCTGATTTTAGGAATACATGCCAAATAATTCTTATTTGGGGACAGCTATTGGAATGAGTGGACTAAAAGAATTAATCTGTAGCTTAGTATTTTTAGGAGTGTTCCACATTTTTAGAAATTCTTAGGCTGCTGCTATCAGGTTTAAATAATCATAAATATTGTAAGTTGTGCCATAAATCATTGTTTTTTTTAAAAAATTCTTTAGATATAATGAAGACCTGGAACTTGAGGATGCCATTCATACAGCCATATTAACTCTAAAGGTTAGCATGATTCCTAACAATGGGATTTATAAGGAGTTTATAATTAAGTGCTTGGAAAATTGACCTTTTGCCCTCCCTCTTCAATAGGAAAGCTTTGAAGGGCAGATGACGGAAGACAACATAGAGGTTGGAATCTGCAATGAAGCTGGATTCAGGAGGCTGACTCCCACTGAGGTTAAGGATTACTTGGCGGCCATAGCATAAAAACTAAGTGACTGAAAAATCCGGAGTTTCGAATAATCCCTCTACTTAAACATGTTTAAAGTATGTTTTGTTTTGCAGACTTTTTGCATACTTATTTCTACATGGTTTAATGGACCGATGTTTTTAAAATGACACTTATAAATCATAATAAACTGTTAAATCCAACTTCTAGCTTTTTAGGAGTTAGTAAAATTTTTAAAAAGTTACTTCCTCTTTTTTATCACAGTTGACTTCTGGAAACTACCCTGCAAAACAGAATGCTGAAATCACTCGTTAGTCTTCATGCAGTTGTGGTTCAGTCAAATCTTGTTAAACTCTCTACTGTTGAATGTTGTCTGTGTGTCAGGAAAGTAAAATGCCGACTTTGGTAAACATCACTGCACTTAGAGCTGGGCGAATCTGCAGGCTCTCATGGATTCGTGAGACGATAGGAGGCAGAGGTGTTCCGGAGGCACAGTAGGTGCGCGTCAGTGAAACCCTAGGACACTGAGGTTGCTCTCCAGCTGTGAAGGGCGCTAGGCCAAGGAGTCTCCTCTAGGAAATCTGTGATGCAAGTAAATAAAAAATGGTGGCCTGGTTCCTGTTTCTCCATCACAAGGAGGTAAATGTATTTAAAAGGAGTCCCTTAGATTCTACTAGACTTTTTAAACTCAAGGATGAACATAAGTGCTGGAAATAAAATCCTATACTTAAACATCAAAGCTGTGGCTTCAGGCTCTCCCTCATTCATGTAATCTCAGTGTAATCAGAACCTTTGCTGTAAACGAAGGCTCATATAAGTAGGCAAGTAATGTGAACTCTGTTTTCATTATATGTGAAGACATACTGCTTAATTTTGTTTGTTTTTAAGGCATTTTTAGGATAAGAGAAGTCGTCATTAGTCTGGTCCACAGAACAGAGTTTATGAATATCATCCTATCTGGTTGTATTTTATTTATTTTTTTAAAGATTTTATTATTTGAGAGAGAAAGAGCACAAGTAGGGTGAAGAAGGGCAGAGGGAGAAGCAGACTCCAAGCAGAGCAGGGAGCCCTACGCAGGGCTTGATCCTGGGACTCTGGGACTATGACCTGAGCCAAAAGCAGACTGCGCATCCGACTGAACCACCCAGGCACCCCTGAATATGATTATTTCTTACTAAGAAACAAACAGTTAGCAGTCCTGTGATTCAAATATGGCTCAAAAGGTTTTAAGATTTAGCTGAGTGTAGGAGAAAAGAGTCTTACCTTGAAGTGTTTTGGTCAGGATTCCAGTTCTCCCCACCATCACGATAGCTCTGTGTCTTAGTGTAGGTGGCCTCAGCTTTATTATGGGAGATGAGAGATGGCAGCTTGACCTGTGACATCAAGATGTCTATCTTGAAGGCCTTAGCTAATCATCTCCTCTATGGGCTTTTGGTCTGTTGAAACTCCAACAGCACGCTAGAAAGGGAACCTGAGCACATAGTAGTAGAAAGGAATGGTTTTTGGGTCCGGTCTTAACTCTTCCACTTACTGGCTTAGAGGGTTTTCTGAGGACAAAACTTGATGCAAAGGAAAGGTCTACGTTCATGGTGAAGTATTCTGTAAGGGTTAGCTGCCTTTGGATTTCCCTAAGCCCTCTGTAATGTCCAATGTTCAAAAACCAGAGGAATATCAAAGTTCTACAAGTCAAAGAAGGGAAAAGTAAAGGCAGGCATATGAAGGGAAAAAGTATGTGTAGATTCCTACTGAAGGCGAACAGAATAAGTTCACAGAATAAACAGGAAAAATTCACAGAAGCAGATCTATGACTATATTTTGTTCTATGCTTCTTCCCCCATTAAATGCAAAGCCTTGTGCATTGGTGCTGCCTAGAACACTTTTACCTTTTTTACAGTTTTTTTCTTCTCATTGACCTTAAAATTAAGCCATTCCTTTTGGTCCCAGTCCTTGGGGAATTCAGTTCTTTGGTCTTGTGACCCACTGCATTCCTAAATGACTCACAACTCTTCGACCATTCTGGCTTGTGGAATTGAGCTTTTTTCAGCCTCCTGAAGCATCACAGTGCTCTTAACGTTCATAGCCCCTCTCCAATCTTGGTTCATTTTTTAATCTTCCCACTCCCAAAAACTGTGCCTCCACTTGTTCTGTTCTGTCCTTTCTCTTTTCTAGTTCCTCGATGAACTGCAAATTTAAGTTTGCAAAATAATTATTAGTTACAAAACATGGAAAATGTTTAAATTTATATATTGATCTTTATAATTACTGAGTGCTGGTTCACTGGGCTCTGACGGGGGGATAAGGAGGATCAAAGGAGTTTTCACCTGTTCATTGATGTTCATGGACAAAAACCGCCAGCTCAGTCCATAAACTCACCTCTTTATCAGATATCCGGGTGAGTGAGAATCAGCATATTTTAGAATGTTAGATAATTCTAACTCATTTTTAATTTTTATTCATTTGAGGCCATGCCCCTGAGTGTCATTACTTTTAACTTTTTTCTTAGGTATTCCAGCAGGTGTCCTCCTCTATATTTTAAATAGTAGGCTTATGCAGTTCTCTCTGGATTCCTGGGACTTATCCACTATATAAACTTTATATTCTCCAGGGTGAGAATTTACACCATCCTCCTTTTCCCTCTTCCTCAGTTTAATTAGATCCTAATGTTCAGTTTAAAAGTTTTTATTACGGTTTTATAAGTATACTGTTACTATATTTCCTAAATAATTTTCCTGGAGGTGATCATTGCTTCACTTTTTTGTATTCTGTGTAGCTATCACCAGTTCATCCGTAATTCCCTCAACAGGATTGTAAAACCTTTAACATCCGGTTTTCATCAGTATATTGTGTCAGGTGATCTTCATGGTTCTCTCCCTGATCCTCCAGTACCTGCCTCCCCTCCAAACACCTACAGGAATTTCTGTCTTGGAACGCTCTTTCTGCTCTGTTCCAGGCTAGTTGCAGGTTTGAAACTATATTCTATCTCGGTTGTCTAGGTTTAAAAATTCTAGGTTAGAGACGATCTCCACATTTTATAGGCATTACCCGTAGATTCCGGTGTTGCTAATGAGAAACCTAGTGCTGCTGCGTATGTGTAACAGATCCTTTCTTTATAACTTTTTTCCTCTCTGCAGTTAGGACCTTTTATTTGCACCATTCTGAAATCGCACAGTGACATGTTCTTTTCTGTGGGCTTCTTAACTTTGTGCTGAGCGTTTGGTAGGCCCTTTCACTGTAGAAACTAAAAATCTTCCAGTTGTAAATTTCCTAGTGTTTGTGAAATTTCCTTTTTGATTTTGCTATATTTTTTACTCGTCTTTATTGTACATTCTGGTATAGTTTTACCCACCCTTCCCTACTCTTATTGACATTTTAAAATCGGGGATATCTGTTTTAATTTAAAAAACATTCTGTTCTGTTTTCTCGTTTACTTAAAATTCCAAACAAAAATGTTGGGAAGTGCTGTGTTTCGTGAGTCCCAAACCTTACTGGGGGATGTTGCTGTAAACTTACTTCTCTGTGGTCTTTCATTTGCTCAGTTCCTCCACAGAAAAATAGTGCTTGGGGAGAGGAGTGTCAGCATTCTGGGAGGGGTAGAGAAGGAACTAATAGTATTTCACATTGCACAGAAAATTGTCACTCTTCATAATGTGTCTGGAACCCTTCTGACTCCCTGTCTTCAGCATGATAAACTAGGTTTTTTTGTTTTTGTTTTTTAAGATTTTATTTATTTGACAGAGAGAGACACAGCCAGAGAGGGAACACAAGCAGGGGGAGTGAGAGCGGGAGAAGCAGTCTTCCTGTCGAGCAGGGAGCCCGATGCGGGACTCTATCCCTGGTCTCCGGGATCATGACCTGAGCTGAAGGCAGTCGCTTAACCAACTGAGCCACCCAGGCGCCCCGGTAAACTAGTTTTTTTTGCCAGGGGAAGGATGGCTAACTGCCCAGCTGCATTGGACCTGAGAGGACTTGGATGTTTGTTCTTCCACACTTGTAAGCAGTGCCCATTTGCGGGCCTGCCTCAGTGCTCCCCTCCCTCCTACTTTTTAGGCACCGGCCAGTTCCAAAGCCTTTCTGGGGGTCTGCTTTGGGAGTCAGTTGCTGGAGACACTTTTCTCCACTGTGCAAACTCTTCCATTTACAGAGGGGCTTCCTGGCTTAAATAACCTTTTTGCGGTGGACTTAGCTTTCAAATATATCTACCTTTTACTTTGTGAAGAGGATTAAATAAGTTAATATGTGAAAAGCACTCAGAATGATGCCTGCCATAAAATAAGCGTTGAATAAGCCTTACTGCTCTTTGTCTTCCAAAACTGCATTGACGCCTCCTGTGCAGGCATTTCTTGTTGTTACTTTCGTGGGTTTATTCCTTCTCCTTTCCTAAGGCTGGCTGCCGAGTAAGGTTTGGGAGTAGACATACATAGGATTCATGTTAATTTGAAGTCCTTTTTACAATTTTCCAAAATTAGCTTTACTTTATTAAAAGTCCTAGCCTTGTGCTTGACTTTGGTCACTCTTACTAGGCTAACACCAGTTTCTCCCTCTCGGAAGTCATTTAGTCATAGGTCCTCCAGAAAGGCAGCACATCTCTGGTGTCACACTATACGGAGAGCCCAGAATCACGCAGCGTCCCAGCTCTAGCACTTAATACCTGTGAAACCTCTGACAAGGTTTCTGCCTGTTTCCTATTAAAATGAGCTGAAAAATTTTCCACCGTCCGCCACCGGTAGGGGTTTGAGCTTGGCAGCAGAAATAAGTAGGGCGCAAGCGGGAGGCACTCTCCACCTAAATGCACGACTTCCGCCCCAGGAATAGTCCCAGACGAGCTGAAGGGCCAAGGCGCCGGAACAGCCTGCGAGACCCAGTGGCCGGCGCCCTGCGGGGGGTGATGCCGGGCCCCGAGAGCTGCACTTCGGCTTCCCCCGGGCGAGGTTTGGCGAGTTCACGGTCTTCGGCAGCGACAGCGCGAGAAGCCCGGTGCCCTCAACAAACATGGCGGCCGCGTTAGCCTCAGCCACGCTCAGGAGGCCACGCTGCCGCCTGGGACTCGCGGGCTCGGCGTCACCCGGCGCGGGACCACGTGACGCCGGACGCTCCGGAGGCGCTCGCGCGGGCAGAGCAGCCGCGGCGGCTAGAGTGGGGTGGGGTCCGCCCGGCGAGTTTTCCCGGCGGGTCCGGGCCTCGCGCGCGCACGTGCTTGCTGCTCGCGCTCACGCTCCTGGCGCTGCCGGTGAGGAGCCGGGAAGGCGGCGGGAGGGAGCGGGGCGCCCCTTCCGAGGCCGGGAGGGGGCTGGGCCGGCCAGCCTGGCCCGGAGGGGGCCGCCAACACGCCCAGCGGGGGTCTCGGGGGCTGTTGGAGCCCGAGCCTGCGTGGCCGGGCCCAGCTGTGCGGGCGGACCGATGCGGCTGCAGGGCCCGGCGCCCGCTCGGAAGGCCCCGCCGACCTCCGGATCTCCGCGGGCTTGCCTGGCGGGGTCTAGTTGGTCCCCGGGCTTTTCCTTTCTGCGAGCGGGAGTCCAGTTGGTGGGTTCCTTGCGTCTCGTAAAATGTACTGAGTTGACGTCGACTGCGGGAGCATGGCGGGCTTGATTCTCCGGCCGGTGTCACGGTGTGCTCGAGGGCTAGCACGGGGCGGTCGGGGGAAGGAGACCCACTCACGGAGGAGGAAGAGGTTAGAAAGGCCTGAGTGGGCATTTTAGGAGACACTCTTGGTTTGGACAGTTTGCCAACTCGCTAGTCTTTGTGGGTATTTTTAATTCAATCACCTGTCTCCACTTTCCGAGCCTTTTATTAAAACTGTACAGCCAAACAGTAAAGGCTGCTGCTAAGGGAATTCCTTATACGGTAGCTTGCCGAACTCCCACCTTTTAACCTGAACCAGGGGCATGTTGAACATGACCTTCAGACTGAAGAAATACAGGTCTAAAAAGTGTGTCAGAATCCAGCACACCAAAAGAAGAGTTGGGAAACGTGGGTATCATCCTTTCCTTAGTTGTTGCAGAAGGGAGTGACTCCAAAGTCAGCCCTGCAGAAGTGCAGGTTTACGGATTCAGCCTCCCTAAGCTCTGTTGCTAGTCTGACGTTGTATAATCCTCAGTGAAGAGCTAATGGCCCTAATCTTTGAAGACTATTTCGATTTGCCTTGTTTCTTGTCTTTTCATAGGAAAGGAATAATGCTGCCAGCATGTCCGCACACTCCATGCTCTGTGAACGAATCGCCATAGCCAAGGAACTGATCAAGAGAGCGGAGTCGCTCGCTCGGTCAAGGAAAGGGGGCATAGAAGGTGGCGCAAAGCTGTGCAGCAAACTGAAGGCAGAATTGAAATTCTTACAGAAGGTAGAAGCTGGGAAAGTAGCTATTAAGGAATCCCATCTACAGAGCACTAACCTCACACACCTAAGAGCCATTGTGGAATCAGCAGAAAACTTGGAGGAAGTTGTTAGCGTTCTTCATGTCTTTGCTTACACGGATACCTTGGGAGAAAAGCAGACCCTTGTGGTGGATGTGGTTGCAAATGGCGGTCACACGTGGGTGAAAGCCATTGGCCGGAAGGCCGAAGCACTGCATAACATCTGGCTGGGCAGGGGCCAGTATGGTGACAAAAGTGTCATTGAGCAGGCCGAAGACTTCCTCCAGGCCAGTCGCCAGCAGCCGGTGCAGTATAGCAACCCTCACATCATCTTTGCCTTTTACAACAGTGTCTCCAGCCCTATGGCCGAGAAGCTCAAAGAAATGGGCATTTCTGTGAGAGGAGACATAGTCGCCGTTAACTCTCTCTTAGATCACCCTGAGGAGCTCCAGCCGAGTGAGAGTGAGTCGGATGACGAGGGCCCGGAGCTTCTGCAGGTGACCAGAGTGGACCGAGAAAACATCCTAGCAAGTGTTGCATTTCCAACGGAAATTAAGGTTGATGTGTGCAGAAGAGTAAATCTGGACATTACCACTTTAATCACATACGTTTCTGCCCTCAGCTATGGAGGCTGCCACTTCATCTTCAAGGAGAAAGTGCTCACAGAACAAGCAGAGCAGGAGAGGAAAGAGCAGGTTTTACCACAACTGGAGGCATTTATGAAGGACAAGGAGTTGTTCGCTTGTGAATCTGCTGTCAAGGACTTTCAGTCTATTCTAGATACCTTAGGAGGACCCGGGGAGAGAGAGAGGGCTACTATGCTGATTAAGCAAATTAATGTGGTGCCTGACCAGCCTTCCGAGCGTGCCTTGAGACTAGTGGCCAGTTCAAAAATCAATAGCCGCTCGTTAACAATTTTCGGGACGGGAGACACTCTGAAGGCCGTCACGATGACCGCCAATAGTGGCTTCGTGAGGGCTGCCGGCAACCAGGGTGTCAAGTTCAGTGTGTTTATCCATCAGCCTAGAGCACTGACTGAGAGCAAAGAGGCTCTAGCCACCCCTTTACCCAAACACTGCACAACTAACGATGAGCACTGATGACATCCTTCCAATATTGTCACGGAAGTAAGTTATTGATACCAAAGGCTGGGTCTTCCCATCTTAAATGGGAAGGAAGAAAAGGTCTAATGAAGAGAATACTTAGCATTCTTAACCAGTACAGTTGATGTGTGTGTGTGTCATCCAAAAAGTACATAACCTAAAGTAGAAAAAGCACAAGAGACAAGCTTATTTATCAAACTGCCTACGTTTTAGTCAATAAGAACAGAGCTACATTAATCTAAAGCTTTTAGCTGTGTGGCAGTCCTTTTATTTGATTGAGTAGGGCAACACCCCCCTAGTGGTAATCAGCATCTCATGGGGTACCCTGTGTCTTGCATTAAACATCTGGAGAACACCGAAGTTTGCTTTTTGTTATATTGGTTCATCAGTTCATGTGGGTTGAGGCTGGGAAGTTTAGAGTTTGTTTTCAATGATGAAGTTATGGCCATTTTGAATGAAAAGAAACTTCCTTGACTGCTCTATGTCAGACATACTCTGGTGGGTGCGTTTACAAAGAGTAGATTAATGTGGAAGAAAATAAAGTGAACGCTGGTCATGTGAAGCCCATGAACTGATGTGCGTGCCTCTGTGGGAAAAGATGGCGGTCCCACTACTGCACACGTGCGAGTAAACTTTTAATGTAAAATAGGAATCTGAGTAACTTGTAAAACAATTCCAAAAAACATGTTAAAGGAATTCAGATTTTACTTTTAAGTACAAAGAGCTCCCATATTGCAAGTATTTGGCTTATAAAACTGCCTGTCCTCTCTGTTGTACACGTGGCAAGTGACAGCTGCATTACTTCACTCTTGTGAAACGGTGGTGGGAGATCCCATGCGTGCTGCATGACACCAGTTGTAATGAAAAATAAATTCTTATGTCCACATGGTCCTAGGTGCCTTATTTGCAACAAAGCAAAATAGAGTAGCGAAGGAGATATGTACTGATCATATTTTAAAAGTTGAGACACTAAGCGTTGGAGCTTGAGTATTAATGCAAGCTAAGTGTGGGAGCCAGTATGGGAACACATTGCTGCTGCCTCGTGCTCTTGCACCAGCTTTACTGTTTTGGGTGAAGGGAACTCAGTTTCTAGCCACAGTGTTTGTTGGGGGGAGGGTGGAATTTGATTATAGGATGTCCTGTGAGCACTGCAGTGAAATGCGTGAGTAAACTTGGGGATGTTTCTCTTGGGAGAGATTCTGTGACTGTCTCCGAACACATTTCCTACGGGAAAGGGCTGTGATGGGGATTCCAATTTAGTATAGAGAGGTGGATTTAACTTGTATTGCACCTGAAATTGTATACTGCTAAATATTGGGCTTAGGCCTTTTTGAGTACCTTTTAAGGTACTAAGGTGCTTGGGATTGAGCATTTAATAATTCAGTCTAAAAAAGAAAGTGAGGAATTGGTCTTTGCTCTAAGGAATTCTTAGTCTGAAATGGAGTTGAGTAACTGAAGTGTAAATTACTTTATTGAGTGCTCTCATGAGCCAGGCACAGTAGGAAGGGGTGAGCCTTTAGGGAGTAGCAGGAAGAAGGTGGATTTCTATCCCTTTCCATGATGCATTAAGACCAGAGAACTCAAATCTTTGCCAACCAGAATGCATACAGCCACAGCACTCTTGGAAGAAACTGATTTCTGAAGTGGCCATAGCTGTGGTTCTCCATGATCATTTTCCTTTCTAGGCATTCAGTGATTACAGTTCCTAACAATATAATTAAAAATGCAAGCAGTTGGGGCGCCTGGATGGCTCCATGGTTAAGCGTCTGCTTTCAGCTCAGGTCATGATCCTGGAGTCCCTGGATGAGTCCCACGTTGGGCTCCCTGCTCTGCAAGAAGCCTTCTTCTCTGTTTCTCACTCCCCCTTGCTTGTGTTCCCTGTCTGGCTGTGTTTCTCTCTGTCAAATAAATAAAATCTTAAAAAAAAAAAATGCAAGCGTAGATCCGGACACGTGGTGGGGCACTGGATCCTGGAATGTAGAGTAAGGAGTTGTTCCTTCTCTACAAACACACACACACACACACACACACACAACCTACCATGTGTCCTAGACCTGCCACAGTGACCAAAATTATATATATCCACAAAGGTTAAAAAAAATGAATGGAAGAATAAGCTAAGTTAAGAGGATGTTGTTAAATACCAGTTAAACACTGTCAAGTCCAAAGAATCATATGGTTATAAAGCAAAGCGAATGTCCAAAAGATTGTGAATGTAAAGATATAGAATATAAAAATCCATGGTGAAGACCAAGAATTGGAAGTGGTGGGTGAAAGAAAAAGCATGTTAAAAGATCCTCATCTTATGTAGAAGGGAGTCAACAGCAACTCCGTGATTCTTGCCATTAAAAAATAGCACAGGGAGGCCTGGGTGGCTCAGTGGTTAAGCATCTATGTTTGGCTTAGGTCATGATTTCAGGGTCCTTGGGATCCAGCCCCACATCGGGCTCCCTGCTTGGCAGGAGGCCTGCTTCTCCGTCTCCTACTCCCCCTGCTTGTGTTCCTCTCGCTGTCTCTCTCTCTCTCTCTGTGTCAAATAAATAAAATAACATGCTGTGATTTGAGGTGCCAAACAGGAAATGTGACTGATGGTACAAGTTAAACCAAGCTGACTTGCTTTTAAATTAAAGGAGATTTTGGCAATTAAGTGTTCATATAGGGAAAGACAAGTCAAAGGCATTCCCAAGGAAGCATAAAAACCAGAAAGCATAAAATAAGAGACATATAAGGTAAAAAAGAACAAGATAATGGGAAGATAAGTTATTACAGGGAAATATACTGTATCTGTGTGCTGTTTGGATAAATTCAAAGTGTCAGAGAAATAGGAATTAGAATTGAAGAAATAGAAAACCTAAATAACCAATAGCCATTGAAAAAGTTGTTAAAGTCATTAAATAATGACTTCCCCCAAAATGTCTAGGTCCAGCTAGCTTCATTAGATAAGTTTTTGCTTACTTTTAAATAGCAAATAATGTTTTTGCTCTGAAAAGTAATTTGGAGCCTGATGCCATAAGCAGGATGGACAGTATTCAACACGGTAGCTGTGGTGCTCTCCTGACCACCCTGCCCCTTTCCTGAGAGGAGAACTCTGGCTTGCTCCTGCTTGGGGATGGAGCCTTGCTGGAGGCCTGGAACCCATTCGTGCCATCCAGGCTGGACATCTCAGATCGTTACCATATCGGCAGTGTTTTCAAATTCATTTTATGAATTCTTTTATGGATGTAAAAATATCCATTTAATGGAAAACAACTCTGATACTAAAATGTGACATATTGTCCCACAAAAGAAAGCTGCAGCAAAACTTCAGTTTAAGAATATACACAAAAACATAGGGTGCCTGGGTGGCCCAGTTGGTTAAGAGACTGACTTCAGGCCAGGTCATGATCCTGGAGTCCAGGGATTGAGCCCTGCATCGGGCTGCCTGCTCAGTAGGGAGTCTGCTTCTCCCTCCGACCCCTCCTTGTGCTGTTTCTCTCTCTCATTCTCTCTCTTTCAAATAAATAAATAAAATTGCACGCGCACACACACACACCAGTTCAAATAAAGCCAAATAGGGAGAGTTCAAATAGGGAGTGGGAATTTTGCTTCGCAGAGGATGAAAGGCAGAGATGAGTCCCCAACCTTAATCCTGGGAACTTGGGGATTAACCTCCATGCTGAGATAGAATAAGAGATTTGAGGCTGGCTCAAGATGAGGTAATCCCAAGACCCCTCCATGAAGCCAGAACCTCTGAGAACCTGCAACTCCTGTGAAAGGTCTTGTGAACCCTGCCCAGGGAGACAGCAAGGAAATTTGACTCTAGTGATTCTGAGTGGAAGGAAATGAGAGAAATCAAGCCCAGCCCATGCTCTGCATGGGTTTAGAGTCCAAATTAGTAGTTTTGTAGGGAAGACCCAGTGACATGGAATTAGTATAGACACTGTCCCAGGAGGGGCGCCCGGGTGGCTCGGTTGTTAAGTGTCTGCCTTCGGCTCAGGTCATGATCCCAGGGTCCTGTGACCCAGCCCCGCATTGGGCTTCCCTGCTTCTCCCACTCCCCACTGCTCGTGTTTCCTCGCTCGCAGTGTCTCTGTCAAATAAATAAAATCTTAAAAAAAAAAAAAAGAAAGAAATTGTCCTAGGCAAGTACTGTCCCTCAGACACCTGACAGAAACATACATGGCATCATTATGGATTTGGGACACTTCAGTTTCCCAAGCCGCCCAGAGTTCAGTGGGAAAATGAGGCTTGGCTTTGCTTGGATGAACTTTTCAGCGAGACCTGGTAAAACATATAAAGAAACCCACCATGAGTAAGTTCCTCAGTACTGGGGGTCTTTGATGCGTTCCATATGTATGTTCTGGAAAAGAAGGAGTAATTCGGAGAGGCAGATGGAAACTAAAATACCACTTGCAACATAACATTGCCTATAGCTAAGTTGGAGAATGTGGCTTATATCTGCAGAGAGAGAGCAGAACCGCAGGGTTAGGTGCATGCTACCTACCTAGGTGCTGCTGGCCATGTGATGGGGGAGCGTGTCCCCTGCAGAGCGGCAGAGAACACCTCACCTCCGCGAAGCTTGTTCCCAAGAGGAAAAACGACAGAGATGAGCCACCATCCCAGGCAGTCCTCTCAGATCTAGTGATCACATAAATGACTATTACCATAGCAGGGGTGTACTGTTGGGGGAGGGAGAGAGCCCTCACTACCCCATCATGGCAATCACAGTAGGAAAAAGGCGTTTCTGTCTCCACATAAATAAAAAATGATGAAAGAACCTAAGATAAAAAGCACATAAGCAAACAGGGCTTCTAGAAATCAAAAAAGTACCACTAAAATAAAAGCTGAGAAATAAACTTTTAAAGAGTTGATTAGACAAAACTAAAGCAAAGATTCTGAACTGAAGTATGGATCTTAATAAATTTCCCAGAATTCAGCCAAAAAGTGAAATGATGGAAAATGTGAGACGATGACACAGAGGACATGTAGGAAGGTCGAGCCAGGGGCATGGCAGATCTGAGCTGACACTCGGAGCCGGGTCTCAGTTCTCCTTTCCTCTGCCTGCCCGTCCTGTAGAGACCAGAAACCCTCATTCCCCCATTCATACCTTTACCCAGTAGTGCCCAAATTCCTTGCTCCTGAGACAGAAATGGACCTCTGTTCAATTCGCCTCCTCCACCCCGTGCCTTCTTCCTGGTCAGTGTGGGTGATGGCAAGGCTCGCTTGCAGGAAAATGATAGCTACTAAGTGTAAAGGAGATGGTAAAATTGGGGAAATCACCATGTTGTCATTCTAAATTAAATGACTTTATGAGACACAAGAAAGGCCGATGGAATCTTGTAGACTTTGTTGCTGCCTGGTGTACGCTCCCTTCAGGACTTGTTGCGGTGTGAAAAAATAAAATCCCAATGTATTTAAGCCACTTTGGATTTTCAGTTACATGTAGTTGAAATATTCCTAACCGCCATTAAAGTCAGGCAGGATTTCCTTGCTTTTTTATGCCTAAATAATCTTCCATTGTAGAGAAATGTGCCACATTTTCTTGATTCCTTTATCCAGAGGTGAACACTTGGGTTGTTTCTGTGTCTTGGCTGTTGCAAATAATGCTGCTGGCTACGAGCATGGGGCCCACATATTTGCAAGCCTATTTCTTTCTGATACATGCCTAGAAGTGAAATTGCTGGAGCACGTGGCCGTCATAGTTTTATTTTTATTTTTTGAGGAACCTCCATATTGTTTTCCACAGTGGCTGCACCAGTTTGCCCTCCCCCCAACCGTGTGCACCATGGGTCCCCTTCTCCTCATCCTTGCCAACACTTGTTATCTCTTGTCTTCTTGGTGATTGCCATTCTGACAGGCGTGAGGTGATCTCACCGAGGTTTGATTCCTGATCTTAGAGGAAGAGTTTGTAGTGCTTCACCTTTGAGGAGGTTGTTGCCTGTAGCCTTGTGATTATGTGCAGGTACATTCCCTCCAAACTCAGTTTTCTGAGAGTTTTTAATCACGAATGAATGTTGAAATTCGTCAGATGCTTGTTCTGCATCCATTGAGGCAATCATGTGGTTTTTATTCTTCATTTTGTTAATGTGTGTTAATCACATTGATTTTGTGGATATTTGACTATCCTTTCATCCCTGGAACAAATCCCACTTAATCATGGTATATGATCTTTTTAAGGTATTGTTGAATTTGGTTTGCTGTATTTTGTTGAATATCTTTGTGTCTATGTTCATTCTAGATGTTGGCTTGTAATTTTATTTCCTTGCAGTGTTTTTGTCTGGTTTGGGTATCAAGATAAGACTGGCTTCATAAGGTGAGTTTGGAAGTGTTCTCTGCTCTTTAATTTTCTGGAAGAGTATGGGGATTGGTGTTAATTCTTCTTTAAATATTTGGTAGAAGTTACCAATCAAGCCATCTGGTTCTGTGCTTTTCTTTGTTAGGAGGCTTTTGATTACTAATTCAATCACCTTATTAGAAATTGATCTGTTCAGATTTTCTGTTTCTTCATGAATCAGTCATAGTAGGTTATATGTTTCTAGAAATTTCCCCCATTTTTTTCCTAGATTGTTCAATTTGTTGGTGTATAATTGTCAGAATAGTCTTTATGATCATATGTATTTCTGTAGTAGCAGTTGTAATGTCTCCTCTTTCATTTCTGATTTATTTATTTGAGTCCTGTCTCTTTTTTTAATGGCAAGTCTAGCTAAAGGCATATATATATATATATATATATATATATATATATATATATATATTCTTAAAATATTTCATTTATTTATTTATTTATTTATTTATTTATTTGAGAGATAGAGAGAGTGCGAGAGAACATAAGCAGCATGAGCAGGGCAGAGAGGAGCAGCGGGAGAGGGAGAAGCAGGCTTCCCCTTGAGCAGGGACCCCAGGGTCACGACCTGAGCTGAAGGCAGATGCTTAACTGACTGAGCCACCTGGGCACCCAACGCACGCATATTTTGTTTAACTTTTCAAAATCCCTAGTCTTCATATTCTTTTCTGTCATCTTTTTCGGGTCTATTCATTTCTGCTCTGATCTTTGTTATTTCCTTCTTCCTGCTAACTGTGGGCATAGTTGGTTCTTTTTCAAGTTCCTTGAGGTGTACGGTCAGACCGGCTGCTTGTTTCTGGCTTCCCAATGCAAGGGTTATCTCTTCTGGTGTTGTTACGGAGGCACAGCTTTAATGCATCGTGCCGCTTATGTCTGTGTGGGGCTGTGTATGTGTGTGTACGTGTGCATGTTCATTCTGGATCCCTGTAATTCTTCAGGGCTAACACATTTTAGTAAGACCGTTATCATCCGCTTCTCCCTTCCTTCCTTCATCGTCAGATTCTCTCTCCACGCGAGGCCACAGCCTTGTTCTTTCCCACACCCAGTGCCTGCTCAGTACCTCCACTTCAAGTCACGAGCCTTTCCAAGCCTTTTGTTGATTCTGCTATTTGCAGCCCTCAGACCCTCCTGGTCTCTGATTAGCTCTCTGTAGTTCCCACTTCTAGTGCTGCCCTCCACTTTTGGGAACATGATCTTTTTGTTTTTCTCCTGGGTCTCCTTCTCGCAGGATCCTTTCCACCTCTCTGCTTTTCCATGAAGTTTCTACCAAGTGTGCTGGTCTTCAGTGTGTATTTCCCCAATTCATTTCTAAGGTGATATATATGTTCTTCTCTGTATTATAGTTATGTTAGAGGAGAAGGTTGTGAGTGTTTTTATTTGCTCTCCTTTCGGTTCCATATGGTTTAGAGGAGAACATGTAGTGAAAGTGACTGCAGGACTGTCACTAATCACTTAATAGCCCTCCATTGGACAGATATATCATATTTTTTTAAAGATTTTATTTATTTATTTGACAGAGAGAAACACAGTGAGAGAGGGAACACAAGCAGGGGGAGTGAGAGAGGGAGAAGCAGGCTTCCCGCGGAGCAGGGAGCCCGATGTGGGACTCGATCCCGGGTCTCCGGGATCATGACCTGAGCTGAAGGCAGAGGCTTAACCAACTGAGCCACCCAGGCGCCCCCAGATATATCATATTTTTAATGAACTTCTATACAATATATTGATGGACTTCTAGGAAGTTTGTAGGACTCTACTATTATAAACAGTTCTGAAAAAAAATATCCAACACGAGGGCTATTCTTGTGTAATTTGTTTTCTAAACCAAGAAATGTGAACATAAGATGCTAAGACAACAGGACTGTCTTGCTGAACCTGGCTGTCCTGGGCAAATTGGCCTCTTCACCTTGCACAGCACGTAAATTCCTAGCAATAGTGGTATTGGATGTTACCCGCCTATACACTTTGCAATTTACTGCCAAATTGTCCTCCAGTACATTTCACCAAGTTACAATTTCAGAAATAGTTTGTGAGGGTGTCTTTGACCCACATTCTCACCAATGTTCAGTATCCTACAGACTTTAGAAGATTTTAATAATTGCGTTAAAAAGATTTTGTTATCTAAAAGAAACTGTATTTAATGGTGTCAGTTTGCGGATAGTTTATTTGCCATTTACACTTCCCTTGCTCTGAATTGCTTTATATATTTTGAACATTCCTATTATGTTTTACTGTTTCTTTATTGATTTATAGATGCTTTTTGTATAGGAAGGATTTTATGTTCAGTTTTCTATGTATTATGTATTGCTAAATCTAGTCTGTCATTTTGTTGTTGTTGTTGTTACTGAGAAAACACTGTTATATTTATCAAGCACCATTGCCTTTTTGCTCCTGAACTCACAGTTGAACCACATTTTTTGGGGCCAAGGAATATGGGTAAAAGTGAAATATACCACTTCCAGGCTTGGCTTTCAATCTTACCCAATTCTTCACATTCTTTTTCTCATCTCTGGCCAGGTACAGAAGGAACTAGTGGAAGATTCTGAGCCTGTTGGTTGGTGAAGCTACCCAATGAAGGGAACTGGGTTTGTGATCTCCACGGTGTTGAAAAAGAAGTAACAGGCCTCAACTGGAGTCCCTCGTGCTAAGCCCCATGTCAGCAAGCCAAGACATAATACCTAACCTAACTGCAGCTTCAACCTCTTTCAGGATGTAACCTCTAACCAGTGGACCTAGAACTACCCATTCAGCACTAGTGAGATAATTTACCCAGTAGACCCTTCTATCCCCCTTAGGAGGGTGACCTTGCCTGAAACAATACATTCTTTGCTAATATTTTCTTTTTCTGCCCCTTTCCACTTTTTTAAAAAAAAGATTTTATTTATTTGAGAGAGAGAGAGCACGAATGGAGTGAGGGGTAGAGAGAGAGTGAGAAGCAGATATCCCTGCTGAACAGGGAGACTGACACAGGGTTCCATCCCAGGCCCCGGGGTCATGATAAACCAGCTGAGCCGGCCTGGTGCCCCTGCCCCTTTCTACCTTTAAAAACCTTTCCTTTTCTACAGCTCAGCAGAGCGCCTTCCTATTACTAGATGGGATGCTTCACAATTCATGACTCGTTGAATAAAGCCAATTTGATCTTTAAATTTACTCAGGTGGATTTTTGTTTTTTAAGAATGGCAAGCGACCTTGGAGGCACCTGCTTACCTCCATTGTATGGTGATTTTTTAAGTTAATTTTTATTTTTTCCATGACCCAGCCACCCTATCCCTCTCCCCCACCCCCCAGCAACCCTTAGTTTGTTTTCTGAGATTAAGAGTCTCTTATGGTTTGTCTCCCTCCCTGGTCCCATCTTGTTTCATTTTTTCCCACCTTACCCCCCATGACCCCCTGCCCTGTATCTCAAATTCCTTATATCAGAGAGATCATATGATAATTGTTTTTCTCTTATTGACTTATTTCACTCAGCGTAGTATCCTCCAGTTCCATCCATGTTGTTACAAATGGCAGGATTTAATTCTTTTTGATGGCGGCATAGTATTCCTCTGTGTGTGTGTGTGTATGTGCGTGCATGCACGCAATCTTCTTTATCCACTCACCTGTTGATATACATCTGGGCTCTTTCCACAGTTTGGCTATTGCGGACATTGCTGCCATAAACATTGGGGTGCACATGCCCCTCCGGATCACTACATTTGTATCTTTAGGGTAAATATCCAGTAGTGTGATTGCTGGGTCATAGGGTAGCCCTATTTTCAACTTTTTGAGGCATCTCCATTCTGTTTTCCAGAGTGGCTGCACCAGCTTGCATTCCCACCAACAGAAAGGTTCCCCTTTCTCTGCATCCTCGCCAACTCTTGCCGTTTCCTGACTTGTTAATTTTAGCCTTTCTGACTGGTGCGAGGTGGTATCTCGCTGTGGTTTTGATTTGTATTTCCCTGAAGCTGAGGGATATTACATTGTATGGTAATTTGAGCAAGAAATAAACACAGGTAATCCACTGATGAATATACGCTTTGCCTTAATTAATGGTATTTCTTTTGTCTTGGAGATGTTTTGCAATTCATACAATCAAATTATTAGTCCCTCTTCCTCTTGGATTCTGCGTAAGACTTGGAAAGGCTTTTTGAAGGTCCTATTGTTGATATCCAGTTTCCATTTCCATAAATAAAATATGGCAGTGCTGAACTCTTTATAGCCTTACCAGAATTAGGCCTCTTTAATTTTTTCAGTTGCTAAAAAAAATGCAGTCTCATTAATCTGATTACCAGTGAGCCTAGGATTCTTGATATATGTTTAATGGTCTTTGTATTTCTGCCATAAATTGGTTGTTACTGTCTTCTCTCTCTGAGGATACACCAGACATTCAGGAGCCCCTCTGGTGTGAAAGACGCTGTTCTTCGTGCTGGGAGTGCAAAGGTGAATGAGATCGTCTTGGTTTGTCCCTCATGGAGCTTTATGTATATCCCAATAATTATACTCTCAGGACTAACATGACAGACACACCGATTAAACTTAATATGGAATTTATAAATCCAAGCTGAATGAATTGCCATCAGTTTGGTCACAAAGTCAGGATACTTAAGAATCAATTTAAGACGTGAACATGTTTTCCTATGTCTGGTGCAAGTAAGAATGCTGGAAATAAAAAGGACTTTGGGGATCATGTTTGCCCAAGCCATCTCTGTGGTGAAAACAGAGTTCTTGAGAAAGTAGTGAGCGAGCCAGAATTCCGGCTTGCAAGTACCAGCTCCTCCCACTGGGGGGCAGCACTGCGCAGCGGCCAGAGGATTCCTTCCTCAGTTTGCACCTGGCCTGAGCCTTTGCCAAAGGACTTAACCTCACCAAGCTTTAGTTTCCTTATCTGCAAAATAAGGAGAGTATTTATTTTATAGGATTGTTATGAAGATTTAAATGAAAGAAGACTGCGTTTAAAACAGAATCCGGCGCCTAGTAACCGTCAGCTCTTAGGATCATACTTCCTATGGCTTTTATATATAATTGCCCTCAATTGTTGTGCTCTTTACAGGCGGTCGGTGCCCCTAGCGATGTTCAGGGGTCAACTGTGCTCCCCTTTCCTTAACTCCTGGTGGTGATTCTGGGGATAGTTCACACGTGGCCAGGGGAAGACCTTGTGAGGCTTGAGATTGGCACTCCGTGACCCTACAGCTCCCCAGACACGGTCCTAGTAAGTTTTCTTTTCTTTTCTTTTCTTTTCTTTTCTTTTCTTTTCTTTTCTTTTCTTTTCTTTTCTTTTCTTTTCTTTTCTTTTCTTTTCTTTTCTTTTCTCTTCTTTTCTTTTCTTTCTCTCTCTCTCTTTCTTTCTTTCTTTTAGATTTTATTTATTTATTTGACAGAGAGAAACACAGCGAGAGAGGGAACACAAGCAGGGGGAGTGAGAGAGGGAGCAAGGAGCCAGATGTGGGGCTCGATCCGGGACCCTGGGATCACGACCTGAGCCGAAGGCAGTCGCTTAACAACTGAGCCACCCAGGCGGCCCTGACAAGTTTTAATGAGGGCTACCTCCCTTTTCTGTGACGAAGAGCACATGGGGATCTTTGGGGTATGTCTCTGTGTCTTTGGGGGTTCCGGGGTATGGAATGGAATGGGGCCTTTGCAGGCAGGTGAACTGTATCTGAGAGGCAGTTTCAACACTGGTGGGAAACAATTCAAAGACTCCAAGTTATATAGATCGGCCGTGTTCCCCAGATCCAAGACCGTTCATGTCTACGTGTGCTGCCTGCTGGCCATTCAACCGGTTCTGGGTTTTCCCACGACCAACCTGAGCCCTCTTGGCCTGGAGGGAAAGAGGATGCTGCCCCTTCTGAGCCTGCGCGCTAGCGCCACCTGCAGGAAGCGTGCAGAACTCCCGTGGGGCCCGTTAACATGAGCTGCCCTCCTGCTTCCCCTTAAAGTTCTTGTCTTTGTTTATTATTCGTCCTTCTCAACGTATAAACCACCTAAAACCCCTTTTTTGAGTTAAAGTGGTGATACAAGTAAAATAAGCTCCTACTGAATATTCTATGATTTTTTAAGATCCATCAATTTATTATTGAAAGGCACAAAAAGGATGAATCACAGCTATCATCATCAGAGCATTTTTATTATTATTTTATTTTATTTTTTAAAAGATTTTATTTATTTATTTTATACAGAGAGAGATCACAAGTAGGCAGAGAGGCAGGCAGAGAGAGGGGAGGAAGCAGGCTCCCTGCTGGGCAGAGAGCCCGATGTGGGCCTCGATCCCAGGACCCTGAGATCATGACCTGAGCCGAAGGCAGAAGCCTAACCCATTGAGCCATCCAGGCGCCCAATAGCAGAGCATTTTTAGATGTGAAATGTGATTCCATGTTCCCTATTTTACCACGAACAGTACAAAAAATAATGAAAGTATTTGACAAATAAGCTAATTTGGGATGGAAGGGGCCACTTCACCATATTATATTCCTGGTGTCATTTTCTGACTTTGTCATCTGTTCTCTTTGCTCCATTATTAACACTACCATCTGCTGAGATTCTGACCCTCTTGGCCTTTCTTCTCTGGAAGATGCTTGTGATCTTCGTCTATAAAAGCAAATCAACTGGGTAACGTGTGAGTGGGGACCAGAAAGTGAATTTAGTCCTGCTTACGAGGGTGCATTATCCCCTGTGCCTCTTTCTCTTTCAGTTTTGCACAATGTGTATTGAACTTACTCTTCCTGCATAATTCCTAGAATAAAGAACATTGGGTCAAAAGAAAAAAAAAAGGTGACAGTAGGATGAAGTTACCATCCTGAAGAAAATCCTGTTGGGAGAAAATCAAATGGGAGATGTTAATAGATTCATTTTTGCATTTCTGAGAACTGAGCAGGCTATAGCTTGACTACCACAGGGGGGCTGTTCTTATTGCCCCGTTTGTCAAGGCTGATAGGATGGGAGCCAAGCAGAGCGGCAGATCGTAAGAGGGGCCCAAGTGAAGAGGGAAAGCTGACAAAAACAGCCCAACTGAAACGAAAGAAAGTTTAAAGTGGAAAGTCAACCAAGTGTCTGTTCGCCAAGTGAGGGAGCAGAGTGTTCTTACGGCCGTGGGATCCCCGAGGGGTCTGTGCCTGCAGTTTCCTCAATGGACCCTGAACAGCTGTCACCCGGCTCAGTGACACGGCGGGCACCGGGTGCCTGGATTGGTGTTTGAGAGATCTCAACAGAGGGGGCGGAGGGTCGCTCTGTGAGGTTGCTTTGTTTTTCAGGAGCTCTGCAACCACAGCCTCGTCATCCACTGAGCCTTGGTTCGGTGGAGAAGCTCCTTCTTCTGTAAGCAGTGGACGTGGTCTCACGTGGCAGGGTGAACACAACCGAAAATAACAACGACAACAACCGTAAGGCCAACGAATGAACTGTGACTCTATCTTCCATCGCTTTCACCATTCTGCTGAGTTTATCCTATTTTTAAATCAAGGCAGTTAAATAATAGAAAGGGGACAATGACAGAGTATTTCAGGAAAAAATTGCTTTCATTTCAGAAATCATGCTTGTGTCAGAATCGTTCTGGTTAATGTAAGCCCTTCTCCACTCTCTTTCATAAGGATTGCTCTTGGCCTTGAACTCTTGGCACCAGTGATCAGATCAGCAGGCCTGGAGAGTAATGCATTTACCAGATTTGTAACTTGTAAGGCATTTTATATGATAGATCAAGGCATTGCCTGTCCATAAAACCAGCACTTGTATTGGGACATGTCCTAGGAAGGGAAATAATCTTTCCTACATCTAGAAATCCAGCATAGTCAATTCCCGAAATAATTTCCTGTCCGCCCTTGTTTTTCCTGGTTCACATCTATTCACTGGTTTAGGTGACCAGAGTGTTCTACGCTTGGCCATCAGCGGGACTATTGCAAGCCAGGAACACAGAGAAGAAACTTTTCATTCAGGAAGAAATAATGTCCTGTCGAGCATACTTTCTTATTAATCAAGTCCTAAACTGAAAACTGTAGAACGACAGAAAGTGTTTGAACTGACATAGCAAAATACAAGCCAGTAAAGAGAAACAAGGTTACATCTACCTGCCTCTTTTACTGATCCCGTTCAGATCAGAACTGTTGAACCCAAAAAGCTCAAGGATGCTTCAGCATTTGGGTCAGTTTTTGAAAGTGTGAGTAGTAGGAGGAGCTTGAGGGCCGTGGCCGCTGGTTGAGTCAAACTGGTCATCTTGAGAGAGACTCCTGTCCTTTGATATTTAAAAATATTGCTGCCAACGTGACTACACTTAGTAAATAAAAATGCACATTCCTCCAGTCCCATCACCACTGAGAAATCTAGAAGTTGCAGTGCGTTTGCATACGCAGGGGCGCAGGCTGGAAGGGTAGTCTAAGAGAGGAGCGGGGTGGTGTGGGGGGCCTGGGGGGTGCGGGTGGGGGTGGCATGAGATGCAGTTACAGAGGAGGCCAGCAGGTGGGGCTGGCCAGCCGGCAGGCGTCCTCGCGGGTCCTGATGTCCCAGATGAGAGAGCCCCAGCCCCATCCTGGATGAGGGAGGCGGAGATTCTGGGAAGTGAGCACCGCCTGCTGAGAAATGCCATTTCGGCGACCTGGTGGCTTCTACGTGCTTGTTGAGCATCTCCTTCTTGGACCCCCTCCCCTCCTGTAGGACCTGACCGATGACAGGTGGGGCATAATTCAAAGACGGCAGGACCGAGTTTCCAGCTATACATTTGGAATCTACGTAACGTTGAAAACTGGGCGTGCACTCTTCAGCTTTTAATCTTTGGTAATGGCCGCGGTACCAAGGTCCTGATTTCAGCTAACATTTTAAAAAGTAAAATTACTTGTAAATAATACTAACAGAAAGAGTTTCGTTCAGCCAAAAGCCAATGCTCTTATCCCATAGGCTTCCTTCCCAAAGACTTTCCTGGGGGCGGCTCCTCGGGGAGGTTTTGGTGGCAGACGGGAAGGGTTATCCTGTCCCCTTAGCTCTAGCACCTTCAGACTTTCCCTTCTTTGCTTGTACACATTTTAAACTTGAGAAAGGGGTGTGGCCATATGACAGGTCCGCTAGCTCATCTCAGGAAGGCGTGGGCCCCATCCGCGGTCCAAGGCAGGTGTGGGACCAGGTGGACCACATGTTAGGCTGTTACAGGTCTGGGGCAGACAGTCGGTGAAACGGTCACACCAGGGAATGAGAGCAGGTTGCTGAATAGAAACATCTGATTTTACATTGCAAAGGAGATAGTAATTGTTATCATGCAATTTAACATTGATCGCAGTAAGTGCTTACAATAACTAAGTCTAATACAGACCCGAACAACTTAAAACTACCTCTAATTCTAAAATGCACAGGTGCCGTTTATTGCACTGCTGATGGGGGTGGAGGATAGGTTCGCAAAGCAAACTGGGTACGTGAAAGAGGAGAAGGCGAACAAGATGTGCCGGGCACCCTTCTGTCTGTCTCAGGGCTGGAGGCGCTAACGCCACCAAAGGTAGGCCAGAGATGACTTGCGGGCAGCTGATAATTAGCACTGTGTTTGGATCACAATGTTTGTGATGTCGGCCAGCCCCGGCACCCTCTGTGTTTCCTTGGTGGGGCAGGGGGGGCATGCAACCCTCAGATGCACCCTGGGGGGGGGGCGTGTCCTGAAGGCGGAGGAGCTATGAGGGAGACGGATGAGGTGTCACCTTCTGAGCTCACCCTCCGCTCCCACTGCCTCTCCACACGGGTTATTTCTTCTCGAATCTAGTTAATAGTTTCTCCGGCCTTAGTACCACTCCTGAGGCCAGGGTCCGGGCCCTTTCCAGGGTCAGAGTGTTTGCAGATCTGCAGCAGCCAGCCAGCCTCCCAGGGTCTGACTCACCGCCCCGGGTGCCACACCTGTGTCCTTCGTGGATCCTTGTTGGACATGTCGCCTCTGTAACCTGGGTGGCCCATGCTGGAGGAACAGGGGGCAGAAGTCATGAGTGAGGACCTTGAGGGGGTCCAGTGTTTCAACGCCGCCGGAAGCACTTGGGTTATCTCCTTAGGACACTTCCCATGTAACCACAGCCCCCAGAGGACAGACTCCTTTATTTTCTCTGCGCCACCCTTATCCTCCTCTTCCACCATTTCTCCACACCCAACCCCATCCTTTCTCGGTCCCAGCCTCTTTCTCTCTGTGCTGGGCCTCTCTTTGCTGCCTTCCGGGGCAGCTGGTGTTGCGGGGCAGACCGCAGCTGCGGGGCATCTGGAGGGAGCCTGTGCGGGGCAGAGAAGGACACAGAGTGGGGCCCGGAGGACTCCCTGAGGCGGGCAGGAGGCAGGCAGGAGGCAGGCAGAGTGTGACAGCCCCCCAGGGATGATGAACTCATTACCAGGCCTGTCAGCAAACCAGCTTTGCTCCCTCACTCCCCTTCCTGCTGAGAGCCCCCCAGGCAGGGCCGGGCTGGGGAGCAGAGGTGTGGGGAGCACCCTCTCGCCCCCCTCTGTACCTGCACACGGGCCAGGCTTTTTCTAGCTTAAATGATTATTGGGCAGCTGTTCTCTGCTAGTTTCGTTTGGGCAAATCTGTACTTTGAAATGAGATTATCAAAATAACCTACTTCCAGTACCCATAGCTTAGAGCACCCCCAAGGAAATCCGATGTTTTACTCTGATGGCAAAAGCTTAAAAATGGAAGCTTCACAAAAATACGTAAGACCTTGAAAGGTCTTTGTCAACCATTTGGTTGTACATCTGCCCTGATATCTGTGTTATAAGGGGGGATATCCACCCCAATATCTGTGTTATAAGGGGGGATATCCACCCTGATATCTGTGTTATAAGGGAGGGGGTACCCCGATATCTGTGTTGTAAGGGGGAATATCCACCCTGATATATGTGTTATAAGTGAGAGGATATCCGTCCCGATATCTGTGTTATAAGGGAGGGGGTACCCCGATATCTGTTATAAGGGAGGGGTACCCCAATATGCTATGTAATAAGGGAGGGGTACTGCTATATGCTGTGTTCTAAGGGGGTACCCCGATATGCAGTGTTCTAAGGGAGGGGGCACCCTGATATGCTGTGTTATAAGGGAGGGGGCACCCTGATATGCTGTGTTATAAAGGAGGGGTTACTACGGAGATCACTGAGGGATTTGCCCCCCCATTTGGTTGTATATCCACCCTGATATGCTGTGTTATAAGGGAGGGGATACTACGGAGATCGCTGAGGGATTTTGCTCCCCCGCCCCCGTCCCAGTTAAAATGCATATATCTTGGGCATTAGTTATGCCAGTTCCAAAAACCTGTCTTTAGGCATCTGGGGCAAATGGCCAAATTTTTTCACACACACACACAAATGTTCTGTTTTGTTTTGTTCCTGTAGAAATATACCTTTTCTCTTTGTAAATTTGGTTTTTGCATTATGTCAGTAGAATAGTTTTTGGAGGAATTCACCACTGTGTGTTGCTAACTATAGGCCCCGTGTATTTCTCTTTGAGCTCCAAGATAAAGAGACCCCAACAAGGATAAAGCAAGAGATTTTCTAAAGCCTGAGCCCACCACCTTGCCTGGAACCAGTCCTGCATATTTCTGGAAGTTTTATTACTTTTTGTTCCTTGAAATTTCAGGATACCATTAAGGATTTAGAAACATAGTGGGCCAGTCTTTTTTTTTTTTTTTTTTTTTAAAGATTTTATTTATTTGACAGAGAGAAACACAGTCAGAGAGGGAACACAAGCATGGGAGTGAGAGAGGGAAAAGCAGGCTTCCCGCGGAGCAGGGAGCCTGATGCAGGGCTTGATCCTGGGTCTCTGGTATTGTGACCTGAGCTGAAGGCAGAGGCCTAACCACTGGGCCACCCAGGCGCCCCTAGAAACATTGTGGGCCGGTCTTAAAGTAGCAATACATTTCCCTGAAATATACAATATTAATAAATAGACATCAGACAAAAAACTAAAATCCCAGATTCTCTGCTTTAGCAGAGAAGCTCTAGAGCTCTTCTTTGTAGGGGGATCTGGAGCGTCTTTCCAAAGCTCCTTGATAGGACTGTGTGCTCCCGGGGGGCTGTGCGTGGTTCCCCGGACTTGGTTCACTTCTGAGCGAGAGGGGCAGAGAAGGAAAGCCACACCAGATACAGGCGGTGTTGCCGTTAGCAGGCCTGGGGCCCACACGGCCACACACGGCGGGCTCGGGGCTTTGGAGCCCATCTTGGTGAAGAAGCAGAGGCTCTGGGCCATTGAGGGACAAAGTCACAGCGATGGGGTCCTTATCACACTGCGGGGACGGGGGCCAGCTCTCCTGATTCCGGCCCACCTCCGTTGCCACCATCTACAGAGACAGCTCTGCTGGGAGCAGACGCCCCAGGCAGGACGGGAACATGAGTGTTACAGAGAATTCCGAGTTAAAAACACATTTATGCTTCAGGCATGACGAAAACATAGATCAAGGAATCTACCAAGAAGGTAACCCTTCACCAACGGAGCTGACTTTCTATGACTGGAGATGCGTATCTGCACAATGGTCTTTTCTCCTAAGAATGAGCTAGAGTCTGTGTCTACCCCAGATAATCCCTGGGAAGATGACTTTTCTGTAGTCTCTTAATTGTAGGCTTCTACCGTTCTGACAATTTCCAAATTCCTGTGATATTTTAAAGCATTGTAATAGTCCTGTTTTTGAAAATCCAAATTTGGGGCATTGGCTCTAAAATTGCCCTTGTTTTACTCGTTTTAGCCAGCTTTCACAGAAAACAGGCATTAACATTAAAATATGGGATTACACTTATTTTTATTTTTCCAATTATAAAAGTGGTATGTGTTATAAGAAGAAATCTGGGAGCCATCAAAAGAAAGAATTTTAAAGTATCCCATAATTCCAGCCCCACAGTTAACATTTAAATACTTTCTTCCCGTCTTTTTGTCTTTTTTGGTGATGTTTAATATTGTACATGTGCAAAATCTATATTGTGTGTAGGAAATGAGATGTAATTTCTTATGTGTAAATTTCGTCTATATGAGGATCACTGTATATCTAAATATATATGGTAATTTGTACATTGTACCAATGTAACAGCAACACTAATAAAGATTATTCAAATGTTATTATAAAAATATAGATAGTAAAGACAGTTGGTTTTTAAAATAAGGAATATGGTTAAAATGATGGAGCCTGCCTTCAGATATAAATAATTACACTGAAAGTTTAAAACAGCTATATTTAATGTATGATAGAAAATAGTTTCACTTAGTATGAAGTATAAATATATGCATACCAGAATTTAAGGTGGACTTTAAATAGTATGTTTACAAAGCACTGTGTTCCTGAAGGTCATTTGTAGATTGTGCTGGGAGGTGGGAATCCAGAGGCAGAAAATCCCCCCGCCAACCCCCCACTCCCCCCAAGTCCTGGCCTGTGGGCTGTTGGGCCCAGGGCCGGGCAGGCTCCCAGGTGAAGAGAGGAACAGCCGAGGGGAAGAATAGAATGGGACTCCGGAGAAGGTCTTCTCTGTGGCTGTTTCACTTTTTCCTTTTGCCACCCACCCCCCCGCCCGTCTCCTCCAGGCCACTGTGGAGGGGGCAGCCCTGAAGTACATGAAAGGGGCTCAGGGAAGGGAGATCCTGGGGTTTCCCTTCCTTTTCTTTCATTGTTTTCTCCCTTTCTTCTTCCTTTTTCTACCCGATCTGCCTCTAGTCCAGGAGAGAAGTTCTGGGCCTCAAGACCCAGGATAACGGGCAAAGAGGAGTAAGGCGAGGGCTGGGCTTGACTCTGTGCGAGGATCACACGGTGGAGCCCACAGGGGCAACCGTCTTAGCTTCTGAGAGAGAAACGCTGTATGCAGGCGGCAAACCGCCGCTGATGTGGAAGGGGCAATGCGATTTGTGGCCAACGATCCAACCGAATCACTTTGATTAAAATTCCGGTCACAGCAGTCAGTAGAAATATACCTGGCCCTAGGTGGTGAAAAGAAAAAAAAAAAAACTAAATTCTACCAAGTACAGGGAATTGAGATATTCGTTCTTTCGTTAAATTGAAAAGTTAACATACAGTATTAGATGAGTTTCAGGTGTACAATATAACGACTCGATAATTCTACACACGAGTCAGGCTCATCAC
The DNA here is from genome assembly GCA_004023965.1 of Spilogale gracilis. NCBI lineage: Eukaryota > Metazoa > Chordata > Mammalia > Carnivora > Mephitidae > Spilogale > Spilogale gracilis. The sequence continues at coordinate 43,867 of PITA01010295.1, forward strand.
AATCAGTGTACTCTTTTTTCCCCCCCAAATATTTTATTTATTTATTTGACAGAGAGAGAGAGAGATCACAAACAGGCAGAGAAGCAGGTAGAGAAAGAGAGGGAGGCAGGCTCCCTGCTGAGCAGAGAGCCGGATGTGGTCCTCAATCCCAGGTCTCAATCCCAGGACCCTGAGATCATGACCTGAGCTGAAGGCAGAGACTTTAACCCACTGAGCCACCCAGGCGCCCACATTCAGCGTACTCGTAACCTCCTTCACCTCTCCCCCTGGCCTTCTCCCTTCTCCTAACCACCAATTTGTTCTCTGTATTTAAGAGTCTCTTTCTGTGTTTGTTTCCTTTTTCTTTGCTCATTTGTTTGGTTTCCTAACTTCTCCATATGGCTGAAGTAGTATGGTATTTGTCCTTTTATGACTGATTTCTTCACTGAGCATTATACCCTCTAAATCCATCCGTCTCTGAGTCCAGCCATTCTGAGAGGTGTAAGGTGACACCTCATTGTGGTTTTGATTGGTAGTTCCCTGATGATGAGTGATGTTGAGAATCTTTTCATGAGTCCACTGGTCATCTCTATGTCTTCTTTGGAGAAATGGCTATTTAGGTCCTCTGCCCATTTTAATAGGATTATTTGGTTTTTTAGTATTGAGTTTTAATGTTTTTTTAAAATATATTTTGGATACTAACTCCTTATCCATATGTCATTTGCAAATATCTTCTCCCATTTGGTAGGTTGCATTTTTGTTTCATTGATGGTTTCCTTCACTATGCAAAAGCTTTTTATTTTGGTGTAGTCTCAATACTTTTTTATTTTTCTTTCCCTTACCTAATGTGGCATGTCTAGAAAAATGTAACAGCTTATGTCAAATAAATTTTTGTTTGTTTTCTTCTAGGAGTTTTATGGTTTCATGTCTCACATTTAGGTCTTTAATCCACTTTTTAGTTTATTTTTGTGTGTGGTGTAAGAACATGGTCTAGTTCTATTCTTGTTTGTTTGAAATATTTATTTATTTATTTATTTATTTATTTATTTATTTATTTATTTATTTGATGGAGAGAGACTGTGAGCAGGGCAGGGGGGAGGCGGGTAGAGGCAGAGGAAGAGGGAGAGAGAGAATCTCAAGCAGACTCCTCACTGATTGGGGAGCCCAACACAAGGCTCAGTTTCAAGACTCTGGGATCATGACCTGAGCTGAAACCAACAGTTGGACGCTTAACTGACTTAACCACCCACACACACCTAATTCCATTCTTTTGCATGTAACTGTCCCAGTTTTACCAGCACGATTTGCTGAGGAGACTGTCTTTTCCCCATTGTATATTCTTGCGTCCTTTGTCCTAGATTAGTTGACCATATAGGTATGGGTTGATTTCTGGTCTCTCTGCTGTCGTCTATTGATCTCTATGTCTGTTTCTGCGCCAGTCCCATACTGTTTTGATTATTATATTTTTGTATGAATATCTTGAAATCTGGATTGTGTTACTTCCAGCTTTGTTCTTTTTTTTTTTTCAAGATTGCTTTGGATATTTGGGTGTGTTGTGGTTCTACACAGACTTTAGTGTTATTCTATTTCTGTGAAAAATGCTGTTGGGGGAATTGAGGTACTCAAACATCCAAGAACAAATTGGAATATTCACCAATTTAGAAGAAAGTGACTCATACCATACACGTTGACTTGGGAAATTTTAAGATTAGTTCTTCCTCATTGGTTTCATAGAATTCCAGCCTGAGCGCCATTTTCTTTGAAGAGATTCTGGCGTGTGTCATCTCCTAATTCATAGATGCTTCCTGTCATGTTCAGTCAGGTGACACCAAATGATTAAATGTATCCAGACTAACTCTCCAACACCATTGGGGGCTTAGGTGGTCAACCCCTGAGCTGTGTTACGAAGCTTCAGAACACAACTTATAGTAGTATAGTTGGGGAAGAAAAGTTATACAAAACATGATCTTATTTCCGGATCATCCTGAGGGTGGAAGGAAGGCAGGGAGAGCGAGGATGTGGCTGAGCGTGAAAATTACAGAGCTTTTGGGGACGAGGTTTACTTGCAAAGTTGAATTGGGACAGACACAGAAAATGTGAAAATAATCAACATCAGTCATAAACAGCCAATAACTCTTTATTAAGTGCCTACAGGATGTTTACTATTATTCCAAAGACATGATATAAAGGGTGAAGAAACTGTCCTAACTGAATCTTTCTAAATGATTTGGTTGGTTTCACAGAATTAGGAAGAAGAAAAGCCTGCCATCTATACTGGCTCTCGATGCTGAGGCAAGCAGATTTTGTTCTTGGCCAGAAAAGGGAGTGAGTAAGTCAAGTCTAATCAGTTAAGACCTTGACAAAGCCCTGGGAAGTGCCCCAAGAGGTGGGCTGTCCCTGATGTGAGCGGAGGGGGCAGCCCGGCCACAGGGAGCGGCTGCCACTGCAAACACGGGGTCTGGGCCCCAAGTTCTTACGTCTGTAAAGTTGGTCGCATCCGTGTCAGGGGCCAGAGCGAGGGCAGAACTGCCAAAACAAAACCCACGGGGAAATGATGGCAGCCGGACATGCTCATGTGCTCGTCTTTATGGGAGACTGTCCGGCCAGCCAGAACGCTCTTGTCACCTGGTCGGTCACATGGTGTCAGGGAGGTGGTGACACCCACGAGGCCACCACGTTCTCCTACAAGTGGCCCAGGGGCAAGGGCCCCCTAGTTAACCCAATGCTGGTGCCTTGACTTGCTTTTCTACCTGTCACCCCTTTGGTTCCTACTGCCTTTCTTCAGATTAATATAAGTGTGTGTTCTCCTGTGTTCGGTCATCTCTTTCCTGTCTTAGCCTGGCTTCTCCCCATTCTGCTCGGGAGCTGTTGGAGTACAGATGACACTTTGAGCAGGTCAGCGTTATTTTACCAGCAAACTCTCAGACGAGGGCTGGGCACAGCGAGTCACGAGCGCCGGGCACTGACGACAGGGAGCACGGTGACGGAGAACGTGTCCTCTGCAAGCACGGGGAGGCGCTCAGCACACTCAGGCCTGCTGCTCAGAGCCCGGTGCCCCAGCCCCACATGGCGCATCGCTCGGTGGGCCCCAGGAGGCCAGAGTGGAGGCCAGCGGGCTGCTCTCGCTTGGCTGTGGAGAAAGCACTTCCTGCTGAGGAAAGTCAAGAGCCCTGGGAAAATGGAAAGCAAGCTCCAGTAGGCTAGTTTCTGGCTGGAGACCCAGCAGGAAGGAGTGAACAGGCAGGGATCGCTGACAGGCGTGCAAAGCAGATTCAGGGAATCCCCGTAACGCCAGCTAGCTGTGGGCCACGGACGCCCCTCACGGCATGGTGCAGGTGGGTGTTTTCATAGATGGGCCCTGGAAACTAGGAGAGCCGTAGAGAAGAAGATTGGATGGTTGGCAAGAAGTCCCATAATGTATTGTATTATCTGCTAGTATACTCCATATGATCCCAAACCTCAAATCTTTGCGTCAGATGTATTTTGGATTTCAGAATATTTTGGGGTTTAGGAAAAGACATTATAGCATGTGTTATGTACCCCCTAGTAGCACTGGGGACAGCACTCTGTTAAAAAAAAACCATATTACTATTTCAGCAGTGAAGTATACACGTATTCAAATAGTCACATTAAATGGGTCAGCTAAAGAATGTAAATCCTCAGCCCTGTCCAGATTTTGTGGCCCACCTGGGATTGTTTTCTATGCAGCTTTAAGGGCTTTGTGGGTCTCAGAATTTCGGACCAGGGCCTGTGGACCAGTTACAATTTATGTATCATTTGGACATATTTCTTATCAATAATGACCACAAAACTAATATTTTCAAATGTCTGCCTGAAATAATCCCAACTGTTTAATTCCAGTGTGTTTCTCTTTTTCTCATCCCATAGCACTGGTTCCCGGAGTGTACAGCCCATGAAAGTCATCGCAGGAGTTGGCTAACTGTGTTTATTCTTTGGCTCCGTATACCCAGGAATCAGCCGTCAAAAATATGTCAGATGACGCTGATGATGGTTTGGACTCTAAGAAGGAGACAGCTCTGCTGTTCCCTGCTCCAGGGTGCAGTCTAGAAACCTGGAGCAAAGGGCCATGCTGCGGAGGTAGGCGCATTTCAGCGACAGCGGAGGTCGCCCACACGTACTGAAGCCTGCCTACGTCCCGGACCTAGACTGTAATGGCAGGAGCTCATCTTGAGTCTTCCTGGGTAGGTTAGCCAGACAGGAACCAGGAGCCAGGAGCATGAGGTGGGGACCTGGTCTCAGAAGAGGAGACAGAGGAGCCAACCCTAGCCCCCTACCTTGTCCGAGACGCTTTTCAGAGGCTAGGTCCCTGAGCAGCCCCAAGGATGCTCACAGCCATGTCTCCACTCTTGCTGGAGAGACAAGGTCAGGGAGCTTGGTGAGACGCCATCGCACAGAGGTGGGATTCAAGCATTTTGGTATCTAAGCCCCCTATGCGTCCCTCTACCCTCTCTTCCCTTTCCTCCAACTGCGCATATGGAGTCTTGTGTTAACCATACTCCTTAATTCATTCCCATCCTTGGTCCATGTGGAGCCCTTCTCTCCTTTTATTTCAATTAATTAATTATTACCTTCTTTTCCCCCATCAACTCTGGGTGATTTTGATTTACTGGATAGTTTGAGAACCAATGTTACAGGGTGTGAAAGAGAGAAATAGACTAGAATTATAAGCTTTGGGTTTTATGCAAATGTTTGAAAATATTAATATTGTAGCTCCTTATGGATAACAAATATATCCTTCTTGTGTAACTGCTTTAGTGGTCTGATGTGTCCTCATGAACTTCACAGTGCTCCAATGTGGGTATAAATTTCTAGGAAATATGAACAGAATTGTGCTCTGAGGGCCTTATTTTGGTTCCTGTTTTTTCCACCCAGTGTTCTTTTGATCAACTACTCATGCTGCTTTATTCACATTTAGGTTACTACTTCTAAGTTGCATCTCTCGGATGTCACATTTATTTATCAGGTCTCCTACAATGGACCTCTCTGCTGCCTCCAGTTTCCCAGGACTCCAGGGAACTCTGGGGTGAGAATCCTGGTGTGCAGGAGAGCTCCTTGGGATACGTCCCAGGGAGTGGGGTTTCTGGGTCCTGGGAAAGGCACGTACTTAAACTCCAGAGTGACTGATCCCCTTTACATTCCCTAGCTACATCTTCTCAGCAGACACATTTTCTCTTCACCGTGTCCTGCCGTCTTCTGGAATAATGTGCAACCCCCTTTCTAGAATGGAGCTCAAATTGTCTTTTGGTTGGCAATGTGGAAATACCAGTTTAATCCCTTCAGATCAATGTCAGGACTAGATCCTGGCATCAGGTGAGTCTGTAGTTGGGGTCCCCACTGAAGGAAGCCATGTGCTCGGGGGCAGTTTTCTAAGTGCTGTCCCAGGACCACTGTATCATCGCGGGGCGGTGCTAGAGCCACTGAAGGACACTCTGCACCCCAGAGCTTGGGAATTGCTAAGCCAGGTTGAGGTTTGAAGGAACAGAAATAGTTAACCTAATGGGTGGGACATTAAGCCATTAACTTTCATTCATTTGTCATCATCATTGTCGCTGTCAACATCGATGTCATGATAATTGTACCAGAACAAAAATGCTACTGAGCTGTCTGTACTAGGGACCTGTGTAAATCCTGCGAGAGGTCTATGCCTGAGGATCCCCCCACATTGGAGATGCAGACCCCTGCCCAAGGAGCTAAAGGTCTCAAACATACAACTAATACACCGGGCTCCTGGGACCCCAGAATCTGACTCTTATTCCCGTGGGGCTGTCTTTAATGAGCTCCTTCTGAGATGGTTTGTGTGCCCAAGGGGGTCTATTGGGGTATATCCTTGACCCCAGGCTATGACTCCCCCACTGTGAGGAGTAAAGGAGTGAAGATTGGCAAAGGGACTAGGTAAAAATTGATAAGCCACAAAAGAGGCACAGGCAGCGCAGGAGAAAGGACAGTCTTCTATATGGGGCAGCAGGGCTTGGTCTCTGTATCCCTTCCTGAATCACTGGGTGTGAATTGCTCCCAAGTAGGGGCATCCCTCTGGGCAAGGAGGATCCCATGGCCCAGAGTAATTTGAGGAAGGGGCTCATATCGAAGAAAAGTCAGAGATGGACAGTAAAGTGGTTAAAAACAAACATTATCCCGGACTATAGCAATAGAAGGAAAGAGATCTCAGTTCAAAACCATGCTCAATTCTGAATATTGCATGGGTGGGGGAGTGGGTGGAAAATTACTAAGAAGACACATCAGAGGCAGGGGGAGATTCTGGTTAGAGGATCCTAGCAGGGTCTTTGCTGAAGGTAGGTTGGGGTGAGCCATGGGGGAGGGCGAGGACCTGATCAGATGCTAAGGGAAGGGGGTTCTTGCTAAAGCACAGAGATGGGCCAATGAGAAAGCTCAGAGGCCTGACTAAAGTTTGGTCCAGCAAAGAGTCTTGGACTCTACACAGAAATGATAAAGGCTTAACTTTCGAACAGGATGATTGTCTAGCCCAGTGCCCTCATTTTGCAGGAAAGGAAGTGGAGGCTGAAGGCAGCCATGACCTCCCTGAAGCCTCATGGAAAAAAGGAACTCCTGGGGGGATTGTGCTGTGGGAAGAGCTGGCCTGGGGCAAGGAAGGCCTTGTCTTGGGGGTCTACTCTGCTGTGTGTTCCTGGCGGGTCAGGCTCTCCGCATCACGAAGCCAGAAACACGGTCCCTCTGGAGCTGCCCTGAGGACAGAGTCCACAGCGGTCACTCCCTCTTTCCTGTTCTAATCCCCAGGAGATTATAGGACGTCAGCACTCTCAGAGAAAGTCAGATTTTTCACATTGCTCACTTTTTAGGATTGTTCCTTCTCCATTTGGACACATTAATAATTTGTTACGAAGCAGAACAAAGTGTCTACAGCCTTTTACGTGCCAGAGGTCAGTGGAAATCACCTAAAACATTTGCAAAAATGGACTCAGAAAACCATAAATACATATAAAATATCTAACCCTTTTAGGAATGTTATTATTGCAGAGTTTTCGGTTGTGGTGCTCTGACAATGGAAATTCATTGCTTTGGAAAGTTTTATTACCGTCAGGATGGGAGGACTGGATTAACACTCAGGAGTGTATCAAGCCTGGCAAGGAGAGCGCTCTAGACCTCTCGGGCTTGTTTTAACCGGAATCAGCCACACGGGGGAGCGCTCGGCCTTTTCTGCGCTGCCGGCCGTCCTAACGTTAACCGGTGGGCACCGGGGCCACGACGCCCTTTGCAGCGAACGGAGCATCCCTCTTCCGGCAGGACCCCCAAATCCGGTCATCCGAGGTGGCCTTGTCACTAAAAATCAGTGTCGGTTTAAAGTTATGTAAGAACACAATGCAGACATTGCAAGATTCCCTTGTGGAAATGGCTTGTGTGGAACACGTCATCTTTGTAGCCAAAGACATTTAAATTTGCAAATTAAGTCCCAGACTGCGTCTGTTCTATTTTACAGGATCAATGCATATAATTTGTCCCCAAGTTTGGATGAGGGAAAAGATTTGTGGGGGTCTGTTGAGCTCTTATAAAACTTTATTAGTAATAATTTCAAATATATGCATTTGAAATATATAGATATATTTCAAAAAATATTTATTTCAAATATATATTATATATAATAGTAGAGCGAACCTGATCTATCATGGCTTATTTATACATATCATACACAGATATAATGTTTAATGCCTGGGTAGGCTTGTTGGAACAACACTCTCTCCAGTGTTATTTTGAACCAAAACCCAGGCCAAATCTTCTAATTGTATCTGAATATTTCATTATGCACTTCTAAAAATAAAATAATCAAAATACTATTTTCCTACCCAAGTAATTAACATTCGTTCCTTAATATCTCCAAGTAATCATTTTGTGTTCACAGTTTCCTGACCGTCTTAATTTTTTAAGTTTGTTTAACCACAACCAAAAGATAGTCCATACATTATGATATATTGATATTTCCCTTGTGTCTCTTAGGGTCCAGTATGTTCTCTTTGTTGTTGAATAAACTGGGTCTTTCATCCTGGAGGATTTCCCATAATTCTGATTTGCTATTGACTTTTGGTGGTGGTGATTTTTCACATATTTTCCTCTCCCCTATAATTTCTATAAATTGGAATTTTAAAGTTATAGGCTTGGTTAGAAGCAGATTATGCATCCAATCAATGCTTGGATTCATTAATACTGAGAAGTTGCAAAATAGAGGTACTTTCTTTTTCTGTTTGTTAGCAGGAATTAACGTTTCCCCTCATCAAGTACATGCGGAGGTAGGTTCTGATTCCATCAAAAAGACAAGATAAATGGCTGAAGCTTTCTTTTTATTTACCAATTTTCTCAACAGTGTGTTGATTCCCTAGCATCTACTAAGGGAGACCAATAAGGATTTTGTTATTTATCATTATGAATTCACAGATTTGAACACATTTGGTGTGTTTCTTTCTTTCTTTTTAAAAGATTTTATTTATTTATTCAACAGAGAGAAACACAGCTAGAGTGGGAACACAAGCAGGGGGAGTGAGAGAGGGAGAAGCAGGCTTCCCGCCGATCAGGGACCCCGATGCGGGACTCGATCCCAGGACTTGGGATCATGACCTGAGCCGAAGACAGACACTTAAAGACTGAGCCACCCAGGCGCCCCCATTTGGTGCGTTTCAATCCATTGCAGTTGTTGTGCAATCTTTCCAGTGGGGGCTTATCCCTGTTGACTTGAGAGCCCCTTTGTCGCAATCCTAGTGGGTCCCCAGGAGCTTTGCTGCTGTTTGGTGAGGCCAGATGTCTGGGCTCATCTTAGACTCGTGCTTCCTTCGGGGAGGTGGTCTTTGTAGACCCCAAGCTGGGTGTGCCACACAGTTTTTGAAGAGAAGCTGTTTTTCCTCTCCTCCCTGTCATAAAGAGAAGGGGACCAGGCATCGTCCACGCCCCGTAGCCTTTTTCGCTGCCCTTCCTTTCTTTTCCCTGTCCAGCCAGCCGGTGCCACTGAGGCCGCGCAGTCAGCAGGGGCCTGGGGGCGGCCGCTCAGCTCTGTCTCAGACGCTGGTGCACTTAGTTGTCTCCTGCTGGAAGCTAAGGGGAGACCAAGTCAGCTGCACACAGTGGCTTCACGTGGCGGGAAGAGCGGGGGCCACTGAGCTCACCTCCACGCAGAGCGAGGTCACGGCCAGCCACTTACCAGCTCTGTGCGTGGCCAACCTCCGTGAGCTCGCTGGGCCCCCATCTCGTAATCTATAAAATGAGATGAATAGCATCGAAGACATTTTTGTGGGGATTAAAATAGATGATCTTCTCTAGCTTAATGAATTTAACCTGAAAAGAGGCTGGCATGAAACGGGACACGCAGTGATGCAGGCTCTTACCTCACACCGCAAACAGTGACTTGGAACGATTATTTTAACCCTAAGTAGTAATGAGGTGCCCTGCTCCAAATTAAAACAAGCATAGTGTGGTTGTGAAAGCAAACAGTTGATGAAGAAGAAGCCTGAACAAGGAAGCAGGCAGGCTATGGGCTGCTCTGGGGTGAGCCATTAGAGTGTGGTCTAAAACATTTTCTGTCTTTAGAGAAATTTGTTCAGGGTAAGTGCCTTCCCATTTCTCATTTCCCAAAAATTATGGTGAATGTATAATACACTTTTAATTTATGAAACCAGGCAGGAGTCCATTGCATAAATATTAAGATGAAAAGGCCATGTCCAAAGAGAAGGGCATCAGAGACCGCCGGGTCTCCTGGGTCTCTGACTTGGCACCATCTCTATTCCTTTTCGCTGATCTGGGAAGCCACCCCCTTCCACCCCTGCTTTTCCTCTGCCCGGTGACAGCAATTCCTTACTTTCCAAAGTCTTATTCTTTGACCCTATTTCTCACATTCAGAAAAATGCGCAGAAATTGGGTGGAGACCATTGCCCCAGTAAATCTCTCTTTGAGAAATCAAACCTGTGACCAGCTCTTTTATGCCTTTCAGGTTAAAAAAAAAATCATTAGACATGAATGCAGGTAGAGGTGTTCTTGTGTCTGTATCACCAAGGTGCAGATAATCTGTTCCGAGACTCGTTATTATATATCACAATATACGAACAATTGTCAGAAGTACTCTCCGAGTGGCGAGTCCCCCATATGAGTACACACACATCCTGCAAACATATCCTTTGTTCAGTTGGCTGAGGGTAAAGACAATTTTTCGATTAATGTTAAGTGCCTAGGGTAGTGGCTATTTATAGAGAAGCTTAGAGATACTTATTTAATGGTGACCACTGAAGTCTTAAGATCCCTTCAAAAAAGCATATTTTTATTTTAAAGTCCCATTCAAACTGTACAGAATTTAGAAAATAGTAACAAGAAAAGATAAATGATCATATCATCACCTGTGTAACTATTATGAGCATTTTGCTGTCTTTCTCTACATAATGACATTTTAGAAAGTACAGTTTGCCCGTTTTGTAGAGGTGGAGGGGCTGTGGGAGGGGGAGGGAGAAAATCCCAGGCGGGCTCCATGCCCAGTGCAGAGCCTAAAAGAGGCTTGATCTCATGACCCTGAGATCACGACCTGAACTGAAGTCAAGAGTCATATGCCCAACCAACTGAGCCACCCAGGAGCCCCTAATTTGCACATTTTCTATATTATATTTTTCTTAACCTAACATGATGTCATGAGCATTATTTTATTATATAATATTATAATCATATTTAGGGGCAACTGGGTGGCTCAGTTGTTAAGAGTCTGCTTTTAGGATGCCTGGGTGGGTCAGTGGGTTAAAGCCTCTGCCTTCGGCTCAGGTCATGATCTCAGGGTCCTGGGATTGAGGCCCGCATGGGGCTCTCTGCTCAGCAGGGAGCCTGCTTCCTCCTCTCTCTCTCTCTGCCTGCCTCTGCCTACTTGTGATCTCTCTCTCTCTCTCTCTGTCAAATAAATAAAATCTTTAAAAAAAAAAAAGAGTCTGCTTTTGGCTCAGGTCCTGGTCCTGGGATCAAGCCCCACATTGGGCTCCCTGCTTCTCCCTCTCACTCCCCCTGCTTGTGTTCCTTCTCTCACTGTGTTTCTCTCTGACAAATAAATACATAAAATCTTTAAAAAATATTATAATCATATCTAAATAATTTTTCTTTGTATAAAAATAAATAAAAATAAAAACTACTTTGAGCATCCAGATTATTTCCATTTTTCTGATATAATAAATAGCACTGTAAAAATATGTTGGTACATATAATTATTAAATGAGTTTCAAATTATTTTTTTATGAGAAAGTAAAGATGTGGAGTATATCTGTATTAAAAGACATGAATATTTTTATGGATTATGACACCTATTATCTACTTACTCCAAAAAACATTATATGATCTTATAGGATTACAATATATATATTATATATATATTATAAGTCAGATATATGACTATCTTTTTCATCACACCTTAATGAGATGTGGCATTTTAAAAAAAAATGCTTTTTATAGGGGTGCCTGTGTGGCTCAGTGGGCTAAGCATCTGCCTTCAGCTCAGGTCATGATCCCCAAGTCCCAGGATCGAGCCCCGCATCAGGGTCCCTTTCTCGGCAGGGAGTCTGCCCCTCACCCTGCTCGTGTTCTCTCTCACTCTCTCTGTCTCTCTCTCAAATAAATAAAATCTTTAAAAAGATGTTTTTTTATAATAATATCGTGAGAAAAATGAAATTGTGTTTGATTGTTGTTGAGGGTAAGCATTTTTCCATGTTTTGTTACTATTTGTGTTCCTTTAGGTTATGTGTAGAATGAAGGAGCTTGACTAGATCTTAGCAATCATCGGCTCCCGTGTCCCTCAATTTTTTTTTCATTCTCAAATGAAGTTTTACACACTCTGATTCTAGAACAGATACGAATACTGATGCTCTGCTTTGAGTGGAAATGGAGGGTCCCTTGAGCTCTACAACTCAACTTTCCCTCAGTCCATGAGACTACCCTACAGACCCTAGCCCTCTGCGAAGCAGTCTGCAAACCACCCATTTGGCTCTGGGGTCATCTTGTCCCCTTGGCAGGTATCCCTGCTGACCCCGCAGAGGTAATCACGGTGACGTGTGGAGCCAAGCGTGTCTGTGACCTGGGAGGTGCCGCGTGCACTGCCGCGTGCAGGGGCATGTGTGGGAATATTTCTGCTGAGAAGGTATGACTTCCTCTAATAGGACAGCCTTCTACATGACCGAGCAGTACCGCTCACCGTGGTAGCTAAGCATCTCTCTCACAAGTGACACAATAAAGGGTGTAATGACTCACATTATAAAGGGACCATAGGGTCTCTTTATATGGCATCTTCTCAGGAGCTTATGTGCAGATCATTAAATACTTAATAGAGGGAGAAAGAAATAATTGATGTGTTCTAGGTCATTGGTGTTTAAGTAGCGATCAGATATAAAAACAAAGCAGATCTGAAGTTACACTGATGAATGCGTCTGATTTGGGAATTTTTGCCTTTTACTGGCCAGGGAGCTAGGGAATGAAACCAGGCAATTCAATATCTAGGACTTACCAATTAAAAGTTGTCTCTCCAATCCACATGTGAGTGCTGGGTGTACCTCTGCAGCGCACACCAGTCTCCCGGGGATCTTGTTAAAATACATATTCTGACTCCAAGGCTCTGGGCTAGGAGTAGCACTTGTCACTTCTAAAGAACTCCCAGTGCTGCCGTTGGTGTTGGTTTCCGGGCACACTTCAAGCAGTGAGGGACTAGGAACATTTCAACTAGTAAGAGACTCAAAATTTCCGCCATCTTTCCTCTTGTAGAACAAATGAGGACCACTTTTCCCCCCATACAGAGAATAACATTCAAAAATTAGAATCACTCACTCAAGTTAAACGAAGAGATATCGCTGACCAACTAATCAAGAAATCAACGAAATATCGACATCCCGGAAGTCTGTGCGCCTTGGAATGCTCTCATGCTCTTCTCCCAATCCCCTTCCTACTTGTTATCTCTTCACCTGGAGGCTGAATACAAGCCACTCACAGAGGTAAAGAGCCACCCAGTGAGTGGATAGTAGCACTTTATGTCATTCTGGGATTTCTCACCCTGGCACCACTGGCATTTGGATCAATCTTAACTGTGGAAGGACATCTTGTAGGATGTTGAAGACCTCTTTGGTCTCTACTCACCAGAGGGAGTCATCTTCTGCCAGTACCTCTACCTCCCCAGGGAGACGCTGCCCCCTGACAGTCAAATGTCTCCAGGTACTAACAACTATCCCCCGGAGTTCGGGGAATCACCCCTGCTGGAGAACCACTGCACCAGGCTGTGCATGGCTTGGGAAACCAATAGAAGAAGCTTTTGAGTAGAGCAAGGAAGGAAGCAACAAATTTTTGATTGCTGATTCTCAACACCAACAAAGTCAGGGGCTGGTCACCGGGAGCCCTGCTTCAGCCACTGTGGAGAAAGGGCTACTGCACTTAAGACCTGCATTCCCACTTCCAAACTTTGCATGCGTGCTTCTCATGGGTGGAACCCAAATCACTTGCTGAACCCTAGTTCCAAGGGTGTTCAGGTAATGTGCAGGCTAGATTTTCCCCTTTGCAGTGAAGGAAGTCTCGCTAGACACTTCTGGAATGGACATAGGGTGTGTCAGTCCGCAGGTCCAGCCCTCTCCTGAGCCTCAGACTTCTCCATTGGTGACCAAGCCCAGAGAAACTGAACTTTGGCTAAGCAAAAAGCCTCATTAAAGCTTTTTTATAAACAGGAGGTCTAGGGGGCTTGGTTGGCTCATTTGGCTAAGTGTCTGCCCTTGGCTCAGGTCATGATCATGGGGTCTTGGTTTAGAGCCCGGCTTCGGGCTCCCTGCTGGGTAGCGGGGTGGCTGCTTCTCCCTTTCATCCACATTTATGCTCTCTGTCGCTATCTCTGTCTCTCAAATAAATAAATAAAATATTTCCAAAAAATAAACAGCAAAGCAATTCTCCTGAAAAGCTTTAACATGATTATTTTCTTCTTTACAAAAATAATTACAGCTCAGTAAGATTAGAACTAGTAGATAACTATAGAAGACATCTCTCACCTGGCCTATCTTATGGCTGATTCTCTATGATTGCAAAATGGGCAGAGTTTCCATCAATAAAATAATCTTCCTCATGAAAGATTAATGGTCATTTTTAATGCGTATAGAATTCTTCTTAGTGCCAGGAGTTTTTAAGAGTTCTTTCCAGATTAACTTAGCTAAACCTCCCAACAATCCCCAAACTGTAGCTTTTACAGAGTAGAAAACTGAGGCCCTGAGAACTCAACTGTCATATTCAAGGTCACCGAACCATGCAGTGGTCAGGCTGGAATTCCATATCATGGAAATCTGGTTACAAAGTCTGTTTTTAGTAACTGGGATCCAGTTGGACATCAGCTCATTATTTATATTCTCCCTGTGGTCCTAACGGAGAATATGAAAAAAAAATGTGAGTCTGTCAAATTCAAGGTCTTTACACTTGTGAAAAGACATTTAAATAGTGGTATGAAGGAAATCAATGGGAAATGCAGCTCAGTGATATAGCAACATGAATGAGAGTAGCAGATTTTCATACAGTATTCTTTCTGTTAGATATAACTTGAACTTAAGAGACGTGAGCTCTCTGTGATGCCAACCCATTCACCACGCTTTGGAGCCCCTGTTGCAACCTTTATGTATGGTGGAAGGGAGACTATTGGTGTCCTTAACTAGAGTTTAATCAGCTTTTTGCCTGATAACTCTAGCTTGAAGAACTGTTAATTATCTCCTAAATTTTAGAGAGTGCTGTAATTACATTTTAGTTGGTTAGCATACTTTGACTTCAAAAATATTGAGACTCAGAAATATCAACAGAATTGGGATGATTGAGTTAGTATTTTTATATTAAGGGATCTGAATATGTTTATAAGAGCCAGTTATAATAGTAAACAGCCTTGTTAATAAATTAAAAATGTCTGATTGACCAACTGATTTAGACTCTTAATTTCTAGGTTAAAATTGTTCTAAAGTTGTAAATGATATTAAATCATTTAAGAAAACTTGAAGTACATGTTTATAAATTTAATTTATTAAATACATACTCCAATATTTATATATTAAGGAAAAGTTTGGGGGCATAGATATTTACAATTGTTAGATCTTCTTGTTGGATGGACCATTTAAGTATGATAGAGTGTCCCCCTACGTCTCTTCCTACAGTCTTTGGTTTAAAATCTAATTTGTCTGATATGAGAATTGCTATCCCAGCTTTCTTTTGTGTCTGATGGCATGGTAAATGGTTTTCCATCCCCTCACTTTCAATCTGGAGGTGTCTTTAGGTTCAAAATGTATCTCTTGTAGACAGCATATGGATGGGTCTTGCTATTTTATCCAATCTGAAACCCTGTGTCTCTTGATGGGAGCATTCAGCCTGTTCACATTGAGAGTAACTATTGAAAGATATGAATTTAGTGCCATCATATTGCCTCTAAAGTCCCTGTTTCTATAGATTGTCTTTGTTATTTTCTGGTCTATATTACTCTTCTGGAACCAAACTGAGAGGTCCAGAAGGGAGGAGAGTGAGAGGATGGGGTAACCGGGAGAGGGGTATTGAAGAGGGCACATGTAGTGATGAGTCCTGGGTGTTATACACAACCAACGAATCACTGAACACTGCATCAAAAACTAATGATGTACTATATGTTGGCTAATTGAACGTAATAAAAAATATAAAAAAGGAAAAGGTTGTTAGTTCAACCAATCATTTTAAAAGGGAATACCTTGTCTGAAATTCACAAATGCCAATATACATATTTGAAGTTTAAAAATTAAGTTTGTAAATAAAAGCGAATGTGAACCAAGACCCCTTAAAAGTGATTGTGAAAGCGTTGGTAGGATGTGGAGAAAAGGGAACCCTCATGTGCTGCTTGTGGGAATGGGAAGTGGTACAAACTCTATGGAAAAGAGTGTGGAGGCGCCTCAAAAAATTAACATATAAATAACATATGACCCGGTAATTTCACTACTGGGTGCTTACCCAAAGAAAATGAGAACACTAATTAAAAAAACAAAACAAAACAAAAAACAAACAGGGGCGCCTGGGTGGCTCAGTTGGTTAAGCAACTGCCTTCAGCTCAGGTCATGATCCCGGAGATCTGGGATCAAACCCCACATCGGGCTCCCTGCTGGGCGGGAAGCCTGCTTCTCCCTCTCTCACTCCCCCTGCTTGTGTTCCCTCTCTAGCTGTGTTTCTCTCTGTCAAATAAATAAATAAAATCTTAAAAAAAAACCCCACTAATTCAAAATGAGAACACTAATTCAACACCCCTATGTTCATTGCATCAGTATTCATAATCACCAAGAGAAGGAAGCAACCCAACTGTCCAGCAGGAGATGAATAGATAAAGATGTGATCACACACACACACACACACACACACCACACATGCATACACACGATGGGATATTACTCAGCCATAAAAAACAATGAGATCTTGCCATCTTGTAAAACATGGATGGACCTAGAAGGTATTGTGTAAATGAAGTAAGTGAGACTGAGAAACACAATTATCATATGGTTGCACTTATTATATGTGGAATCTAAAAACTAAAACAAATGAACAAACAAATGATATATCAAAATGCCTCTTCAATACAGAGGATAAACTGGTAGTTGCCAGAGGGCAAATGTGTGGGTAGGGAGGGGTGAACCAGATAAAGGGGATAAGATGACAAACTTCTTTTTTTTTTTTTTTTTTTTTTTTTTTTAAAGATTTTATTTATTTGACAGAGAAACACAGCGAGAGAGGGAACACAAGCAGGGGGAGTGAGAGAGGGAGAAGCAGGCTTCCCGTCGAGCAGGGAGCCCGATGTGGGACTCGATCCCGGGTCGATGGGATCATGACCTGAGCCGAAGGCAGTCGCTTAACCAACTGAGCCACCCAGGCGCCCCAAGATGACAAACTTCTTATAAAATACATAAGTCAGAGATGAAGAGCACAGCATAGGGAATAGAGTCAATAATACTGAAAAAATATCATTTCAATAATTGTGACTAGTGTTATGTGGTGACAGATGCTGAGTACACTTCTTATTACACTAAGTAACATAAAGGATAGTTGAATCCATCAATAATTGTTGTACACCTGAAACTAACAGCATTCTATGTCAATTATACTTCCATCATTTTAAAAAGAGTTATTGTTAAAACTTTTGAGACCAATGCAGTGAATAAGATGTATAGGTTGAACTTGAAATTTTAAGGAAGACCTAAATGTTTTGAATTGGTGACTTTAACAACCTGAATATTGATTTTTAAATCCCAAAGTCAACATCTGATTAATCCTCTCTCAGGCACTCTTCTTGAAGACATTAATTATATCTCCAGCCCTTGCCACTCCCCCCCCCCCCCCCCCCCCCCCCCCCCCCCCCCCACCGGAAAACCTCAAATGCAAAGTCGTTGAAGAACCAGCAAAAAGTTTCTTGGGGAAACGAACAAGAAGGCAGATGAATTTAGCAAAGGACAAGACAGCTGTCCTCTAAATTAGGAGTCCAAGGTTTTGATATGAAAGAGAAAAATCAGATGGAATAGTTTGATCAAGATACTATTTCAACACTTTTGCATTTCATATTCTGCTTTCTTCAAATATCTGTATGAGTTTCACCATTCAAAATCAAAACAATGAAGTAACTCTTAATACCAATTATGAAGCCGTTGTGTTTCACAATAGACTCCTCAATGATGGCTGTAACTGCTTTTCAGAACATTTCTTAATCTATTCATGCAAAGGAAGTCCTTCCGCTTTGAAAACTTCAGTCTTGAGGACGGGGATAAATCAATATATTTTTATTCATGAAAAATTCAGAGTTAGATTTGATCCATTTGGGTTGCAATAGAATTGTTGTTTTATTATAATTGACTTGTATCTATTTTATAGATTCTGTAAACTTCTAACCATAGAGTTGTATTTTATCATCAAAATTAGCAAATGTATTCAGTGGAAAAACAAAACAATATAATGAAAATGTCAATATGTGAATATTGTTCAGTTATACGCATTGATGTAATTATTGAATTATTTACACAAACCTATATCTATTTCCTCACTGAAATTGTGAGAGCTCATGTCTTCTATGCATGTGCATTTTGGTTTCTTTTCTAGAATCAGGACTGGCTCTTGGCCCAGCTTTCATAAGGGGTGGGGCAGCCTGGTGTATCAGACGAGATACACAGCTTTGTGTCTTCTGCCCCATCTGGGCTTCAGATTCTTCATCTTTGAAGGGAGAGGACTTGAGGTGACCCCTGGAGGATCCTGCACCCATAGGGTATTGTTCTGGGGCTTAAAATCTGGTCTGCTATTCAGAAACAGTTTGGAGGCAAAAGCAGTGGGAAAATTGTAATGACTCCATGCCTAGTCATTTGAGCAGCCCCCGTGAAGGGCATTTAGAAGGCACAGGCTTTTTCCCAGAGCAAAGCCACTTGGCCCCCTGTAAGATGGCGAGCCTTGTTTCCTATGTGTGAGATGGCAGGGTTCATGGCTCCCCACCGGATTCAGTGATATGGAACTCAGCTCACTGGGGGACTCATGATAAAGAGCCACCACTGGTTGTTATTAACAGAACATCACGTTCCTGCTCAGCAAGAGTGTAAGATGACCCAAGGCTCTGGTCAGCCATTTCAGGACTCTCCTTTCCAGAAATCTCCCACTTGGTGCTGTCACCCCTCCTCCAACTCCTCTTTACATTACATGCCCAATATCTTTTTTTTTTTTTTAAAGATTTTATTTATTTGACAGAGAGAAACACAGGCAGAGAGGGAACACAAGCAGAGGGAGTGAGAGAGGGAGAAGCAGGCTTCCCGCTGAGCAGGGACCCCAATGCGGGGTTCGATCGTGGGTCTCCAGGATCATGACCTGAGCCGAAGGCAGTCGCTTAACCAACTGAGCCACCCAGGCGTCCCTAGATGCCCAATATCTTAAGGCTCATTCCTTCCCTTGTCCCCCCCCCCCCCTTAAGAGAGAGTCTCATAGTTTTAGCCTCTTGCTCTAAGCCTTTGTTTTTAACTGTAGTCCGTGGGTCACCTGTAACAGATTCATCTAGGACACTCATGAAATTGAGATCCCTCGGCCTCAGCTAAGACTTGGGTCAGGTTCTTATTTTTGACAGACTCTTGAGCTTTTCTTTGTGCCCCAAACTTTGAGATTTCATGCTGTAGGTATGAGTGACATCACTACTTAAAATATAAAAAAAGTACTTAAGAGGGATACATGGCTTTAGGCCAAATCAGGTGGAGCTTAAGTTCTGCATTTCAGGCTTTAGCAAGAGAGTAGGGCAGACCGTAGGGTGTTCGAGACACATGTCTGGACTCTGGAAAACCACACCGAAGTCCATCTTCGCTGACCCCTTACAAAACCGGCCTCAGCAGACCGAGTGATTTCTGGCACCTTCCTGCCCCCACGACGCATTCCTGAGGTTAGAGTGACCTCTTGGGAGATGAGTTGTTCAGGAATGACAGTCTTCCGGGAGGCATCATTCAAAATCTTCTGGCGAGAGTGGGGTGTGGAGTAATTACCAAACTGAATCCCAGTTTCTAATTTGAGTATGCTCACTTTAAAACTTTGGGGACAAAAGTGCTTGATTGTGTGTGTGTGTGTTAAGTGTGAGTATGTGTGATGTGTGTGCAGGTGTGCGTGTATGTGGGGTGTGTGTGTGTGTCTGTGGCATGGGCTGCCCTCTGCTAGAAAGGCAGTTCAGGTGATGCAAGCCGCCTGTTCAAGCACAAACCAGATTGTTTTCCTCCCACTGCTTTGGACCTCTCAGGGGCTCCAAGCCAGGATCCCTATCTTTACCACGGAGAGGGAATTCTTTCCAAATAGACACTGTTCCTAAGGCTGACAGATTCCTGAAATGAACTTTAGTTTGGGTTCTTATTTACTATAAGAAAATGGCAAGGAAATGATTTGAGAACATAGTATGTGCACAGGACACTTAGCTGGAGCGGATGGTAGGCAGAAGCGATGAATTGGGTGAGTGGAGTGTTCGATCTGAAAATACCGCATCATGTCTGTTTTTTTTAAGTACTGTTCTAGAAGCAGCCCAGGCTACCGCAGCAGCGTTTTCTTCCCTGGCCAAAGGCCGCTCGGTTCCTTTCTTCTTTGGATTCTCTTTCTGCACCGCCGCCCATATTGCTAGCGCAGCAGTGCTCGTCAACCAGGACCACGTGCCCTTAGCTGGGGGCCCACCCGACCGACACCCTGAAGGCTTCCAACCTGCGAGTCTGCGCTCCGGGCCTGCTAGCAGAGGGAGCTTTCTGCCCACACTGGGACTGCCTCCGCACTTGCGTGGATTCCTCTTTTCTCTCCTTTTAAACCTTTAGAAGCGATTTTCAGGCAGCTGAACTTGCAGTTTCTGCCTGGCTTTGTGCATCAGATGGCCCGTGTAATGCACATCCGAGGCTTGGATGATGCTTCTCGTGAGCGCCTTCCAGAGGTGGTCGGGGCCGCGGGAGGAGGATGCCGGCCGCGCTGGCGGGCTGACTGCACGTTCACTTTCTGCACCCGGCCTCATCCCGAGGTCCTGCCCTCGTCAGAAAACCACGGGGTGAGGCTGGGCTCTTGATGGACTTTCTTGTTCTTTGTCCCGTCATTTATGAGGCGAGGCTGCTGCAAGCAGGCCAGAGCGTAAAGAATGACCTCAGTCATGTGAGACAACTCGGGGCTAGAGCCCAAACCCGGGTCTGAGAATCACAGCCGCTCGGAGCTGGAGGGAGACCCGGGAGGGCGCACCTGATCCAAGCCCCCATCCGAGGAAGCAGAAGGGCTTCAGGATTAGAGAGTGGTTTTCACTTGGCAGGAATCCCGGGACTTGAATTGCAACCTGTTGTCCAGTTTATTGCGTTTCTGCAGATTGTGTGTGTGTGTGTGTGTGTGTGTGTGTGTGTGTGTGTCCGGGGGGCCACAGTTTTTGACTTGAGGGAAAGGAGAAATGAGCTCTCTGATGCAGCTGATGCAGGAACCCCAGTCTTTCCACGAGACCGACCAGCTGACTCATGGGACCCGTATCTCCTGAATGAGGAATACACCACTGGGCTCTTTCTTACTAGGAGCGTATCCCACACGGTTATCATTTTATGGAATATAGCAGTGTGGTTCTTGCTTTCTCTGGGCTTATCACCAGGATGAAATCATTTATCTAGTCATTAATTAAAAAATAGGTAGTGAGTGCCTGCATGGGAGGCAATGCTCTGGGGAGGCAGTGTGAACGCAGAATCCATAATCCGGCCTCCCATTGAGCAGACCTTCCCATGGAGAAGAAGAGGTATGATCACAATAATCTCCAAATAAACACAAAAACACAAAGCACAGTGGGCTTTGCAGTTAATGAGACTATTCCTGATAAATTCCGACATGTCATTGTGTTTTGCAGGAAATATGTATATGACAACAGCAGAAACCCAAAACTGTCATCCAAGTGGATTGTGCTCAAAGGAAACCTCACAAAAGGCCAGAAGACCAGAGCCTGTGAACTTGTGCGGGATTGCTGGTGAATGCTTCCAAGCGGCCAGTGAAATGAGAGAAACACCACGAGCAGAAATCAGTCCATAAATCCCAACGCAGGACAGTCTCTCCACTCTCCCTCTTCCCCCACCCCTGCCCTCACTCAGCTCCTTGTAGCCCATTCTTTTGCTACAAGGGAGTGGTAGGGAACACAAAGGAAAGTGGTCTTGGATGGGGTAGGGGAACATCTGTGAAAGGTGGAGAGAGACCGGGGAGGGTGCACCTGATCCAAGCCCCCATCCGAGGAAGAAGGGCTTCAGGATGAGAGAATGGTCTTCACTTGGCGGGAGTCCCGGGACTTGAGATTCCAACCCTTTGTCCAGTTTATTGGGTTTCTGTTGAGTGTGTGTGTGTGTGTGTGTGTGTCCGGGGGGCCACAGTTTTTGACTTGAGGGAAAGGAGAAATGAGCTCTCTGATGCAGCTGATGCAGGAACCCCAGTCTTTCTATGAGACCACACTGTTAGGAGCAGAAGAAGCGATGGCCAGCCTCGCCCTGTTTTCATTCCATCTGCAGGATTCACTTGTTTATGGGCTTATTCATTCAAATACTTTTCCAGTCCCCTTTCCCCCTTTCCTCAGGTGCAGAGGGGAGAGTCAAGCTCACAGAGAATGAAAATACCATAGAGTTGGCTTCATGCAGAGTCCCAAGCCTCTGTTTTCTAGTTTCTGTGGTTTGACAAGTCACTTATCCTCTTGGAGCCTCAATTTATTCCTCTAAAATGGGACTAGTAGCTAATTTACTAGTACCTAATGGTAGGTGAGGGGCAATATGAAGAGTGCACTGGTAGTCATTATTTCACTGAGGGAGGATGTTTTCTTCTAAGATGTTAGGATCTATTGTCTTGTTTCTTATTCACAACACTCCTGAAATGGATGGTGAAGGGAGCTCATGTGCTTGCCATCCCCCAGGTAAGACAGGTACACACGGTGAAGAGAATACCACCTCTTTGTTATGAGGCTACTCTGGTTATTTCCTTAGATGTCTGCTTTCTACTGAACATGAACTTTCATATTTCAAATAAAGAAACTCTTATAAGGATGATGTCTGATTGAGCATATATAAGACAAGCCCTTGAACACCAGGATCATGTGGGTGCTGGCCTATATTTGGAACTCATGAAATAAAAGGTACTGCCTTTTAAAAAAAAATCTTGGGGCATCTGGGTGGCTCAGTTGGTTAGGTGACTGCTTTCGGCTCAGGTCATGATCCTGGAGACCCGGGATCGAGTCCCACATTGGGCTCCCTCCCCAGCGGGTAGCCTGCTTCTCCCTCTCTCACTCCCCCTGCTTGTGTTCCCTCTCTCGCTGTGTTTCTCTCTGTCAAATAAATAAATAAAAATCTTTCAAAAAAATCTTATTTACTTATTTGGCAAAGAGAGAGAGAGACAGAGTGAGCACACCAGCAGGGGGAGAGGGAGAAGGAGAAGCAGACTCCCCACTGAGCAGGGAGCCAGATGCGGGCCTCATCCCAGAACCCTGGGATCATGACCTGAGCTGAAAGCAGATGCTTCACTGACTGAGCCATGCAGGCACCCCAGTACTTCCTTTTTAATAAAGATTTTCTTTATTTATTTTGAGAGAGATAGAGAGAGAGAGAATGCATGCGCATGAGTGTGGTGGGGGAGGCAGAGGACGAGAGAGAGTGGCAAGCAGATCCCATGCTGAGAACAGAACTAGACGTAGAGCTTGAGAGCATGACCTGAGCTGAAATCAAGAGTTGGACGCTAATGGACTGAGCCACCCAAACACCCCAAAAAGTTTTTCTTTCTTTCTTTTCTTTTAGGTGTTTTATTTATTTATTCATTTTTGAATTAACGTATAATGTGTTATTTGCTTCAGGGGGACAGGTCTGTGACTCATCAGTCTTACACAATTCACAACACTTACCATAGCACATACCCTCCCCAATGCCCATCGCCCAGCAACCCCATCCCTCTCCCTGACCCCCCAGCAACCCTCAGTTTGTTTCCTGAGATTAAGAGTCTCTTATGGTTTGTCTCCCTCTCTGGTTTCCTCTTGCTTCATTTTCCCCTCCCTTCCCCTATGATCCTCTCAAATTCCTCATATCTGTGAGATCACATGATAATTGTCTTTCTCTGGCTGACTTATTTCGCTCAGCCTAATACTTTCTAGTTCCATCTATGTCATTGCAAATGGCAAGTTTTTTGATGGCTGCACAGTATTCCATTGCGTGTGTGTGTGTGTGTGTGTGTGTATCACATCTTCTTTATCCATTCATCCATTGATGGTCATCTAGGAGCTTTCCATAGTTTAGCTATTGTGGACATTGCTACTATGGACATGTGCCCCTTTGGATCACTACGTCTGTATCTTTTGGGTAAATGCCTAGTAGTGCGATTGTGTGGTCATTGAGTAGTTCTGTTTTCAACTTTTTGAGGAACCTCCATACTGTTTTCCAGAGTGGCTGCACCAGCTTGCATTCCCACCAACAGTGTAGGAGGGTTCCCCCTTTCTCCACATCCTCGCCAACACCTGTCATTTCTGAATGGTTAATTTTAGCCATTCTGACTGGTATGAGGTGGTATCTCACTGTGGTTTTGATTTGTATTTCCCTCATGCCAAGTGAGCACTTTTTCATGTGTCTGTTGGCCATTTTGATGTCTTCTGCCCATTTCTTGATTGGATTATTTGTTCTTTGGGTGTTGAGTTTGATAAGTTCTTTATAGATTTTGGGTACTAGCCCTTGATCGGATATGTCATTTGCAAAGATCTTCTCCCATTCTGTCGGCGGTCTTTTGGTTTTGTTGAATGTTTCCTTTGCTGTGCAAAAGCTTTTTAACTTGGTGAAGTCCCAATAGTTCATTTTTACCCTTGTTTTCCTTGCCTTTGGCTATGTTTCTAGGAAGAAGTTGCTGTGGTTACAGTCAAAGAAGAAACTGTTTGTGCTCTCCTCAAGGATTTTGATGGATTCTTGTCTCACATTGAGGTCTTTCATTCATTTTGAGTCTATTTTTGTGTGTGGTATAAGGAAATGGTCCAGTTTCATTCATCTGCATGTGGCTTCCCAATCTTCCCAACACCATTTGTTGAAGAAGCTGTCTTTTTTCCATTGGACATTCTTTTCTGCTTTGTCGAAGATTAGTTGAGCAGTTGAGGGTCTATTTCTGGGCTGTCTTTTCTGTTCCACTGATCTATGTATCTGTTTTTGTGCCAATACCATACTGTCTTGATAATTACAGCTTTGTAATAGAGCTTGAAGTCTGGAAATGTAATTCCAGCTTTGGTTTTCTTTTTCAACATTCCTCTGGCTATCCGGGGTCTTTTCTGGTTCCATATACATTTAGGATTATTTGTTCCATTTCTTTGAAAAAAGTTGATGGTATTTTTTTTTTTAAGATTTTATTTATTTATTTGACAGAGACAGAGATCACAAGTAGGCAGAGAGGCAGGCAGAGAGAGAGAGGAGGAAGCAGACTCCCTGATGAGCAGAGAGCCCAATGTGGGGCTCTATCCCAGGATATCAGATCATGACCTGAGCTGAAAGCAGAGGCTTTAACCCACTGAGCCACCAGGCACCCAAAAGTATTTTGACAGGGATTGCATTAAATGTGTAGATTGCTCTAGGTAGCATGGACATTTTCAAAATATTTGTTCTTCCAATCCATGAGCATGGAACATTTGTTCATTACTTTGTGTCTTCCTCAATCTCTTTCATGAGTACTTTACAGTTTTCTGAGTACAGATTCTTTTCCTCTTTGGTTAGGTTTATTCCTAGGTATCCTATGGTTTTGGGTGCAATTGTAAATGAGATTGACTTCTTAATTTCTCTTTCTTCTGTCTTGCTGTTGGTGTATAGAAATGCAAATGATTTCTGTGCATTGTTTTATATCCTGACACTACTGAATTCCTACATGAGTTCTAGCAGTTTTGGAGTGGAGTCTTTAGGGTTTTCCACATAAAGTATCATATCATCTGCAAAAAGTGAGAGTTTGACTTCTTTCTAATTCGGATGCCTTTTATTTATTTTTGTTGTCTCATTGCTGAGCCTAGGACTTCAAGTACTATGTTGAATAACAGTGTTGATAGTGGACATCCCTGCCATGTTCCTGACCTTAGGGGAAAAGCTGTCAGTTTTTCACCATTGAGAATGATATTTGCTGTGGGGTTTTCATAGATGGCTTTAATGATATTGAGGTATGTACTCTCTATCCTTGCAGATCTTGAATCAAAGGAAGCAGCCCAGGAATAAATTCCACGTGGTCGTGGTGAATAATCCTCTTAACGTACTGTTGGATTCTATTGGCTAGTATTTTGGTGTGAATTTTTCCATCCATGTTCATCAGGGATATTGGTCTGTAATTCTCCTTTTTGATGGGGCCTTTGTCTGGTTTTGGGATCAAGGTAGTGCTGGCCTCATAAAATGAGTTTGGAAGTTTTCTTTCCATTTCTATTTTTTTGGAACAGTTTCAGGAGAATAGGTATTAATTCTTCTTTAAATATTGGTAAAATTCCCCTGGGAAGCCATCTGGCCCAGGGTTCTTGTTTTTTGGGAGATTTTTTGATTACTGCTTCAATCTCCTTACTGTTATGAGTCTGCTTAGGTTTTCTATTTCTTCCTCGTTCAGCTTTGGTAGTTTATATGTCTCTAGTAATGCATCCACTTCTTCCAGATTGTCAAATTTGCTGGTATAGTTGCTCATAATATGTTCTTACAGTGTTTCTGTGCTATTGGTTGTGATCTCTCCTCTTTCATTCATAATTTTATTAATTTGGGTCCTTTCTCATTTCTCTTTGATAAGTCTTGCTGGGGTTTATCATTCTTATTAATGCTTTCAAAGAACCAGCTCCCAGTTTCGTTATCAGTTCTACTGTTCTTTTGGTTTCTATTTCATTGATTTCTGCTCTGATCTTTATTATTTCTCTTCTCTTGCTAGGTTTATGCTTTCTTTGCTGTTCTTTCTCCATCTGCTTTAGGTGTAGGGTTAGGTTGTGTATTTGAGACCTTTCTTATTTCTTGAGAAAGGCTCGTATTGTTATATACTTTCCTCTCAGGACCGCCTTTGTTGCATCCCAAAAATTTTGAACAGTTGTGTTTTATTTTCATTTGTTTCCATGAATTTTTTAAATTCTCCTTTAATTTCTTGGTTGGCCTATTTATTCTTTAGTAAGATGGTCTTTAGCCTCTATGTATTTGAGTTTTTTCCAACTTTGCTCTTGTGGTTGATTTCCAGTTTCAAAGCATTGTGGTCTGAAAATATGGAGGGAATGATCTCAATCTTTTGGTACCAGCTGAGAGCTGATTTGTGACCCAGGATGTGATCTATTCTGGAGAATGTTCCATGTGCACTAGAGATGCTTTGGGATGGGATGTTCTGGATATATCTGTGGTGTCCATTTGGTCCAGTGTGTCAAAAGCCTTTATTTCCTTGTTGCTCTTTTGTCTAGATGATCTGCCCATTTCAGTGAGGGGGGTGTTAAAGTCTCCTACTATTACTGTATTATTGTCAATGCGTTTCTTTGATTTTTAAAATTCATTTATGTAGTTGGCTGCTCCCATGTTGGGGCATAGATATTTACAATTGTCAGATCTTCTTGTTGGACAGACTCTTTAAGTATGATATAGTGTCCTTCCTCATCTCTTATTAAGTCTTTGGCTTAAAATCTAATTTGTCTGATATAAGGATTGCCACCCCAGGTTTTCTTTTGATGTTCATTAGCATGGTAAGTTGTTTTCTACTCCCTCACTTTAAATATGGAGGTGTCTTTGGGTCTGAAATGAGTTTCTTGCAGACAGCATATCAATAGATCTTGTTTTTTTAATCCATTCTGATAGGCTGTGTGTTTTGATTGGGGCATTTAGCCCATTTACATTCAGGGTAACTACTGAAAGGTATGTACTTAGTGCCATTGTAGTTCCTGCAAGGTGATGGTTACTGCCTCTCTTCTATATTGTCTCTGTTCCTTTCTGTTCTTCCTCTCTTCCTTTCTGAAAGAAATAGATGCATTGCTTAGAGGATATTTTCTGCAGGGCTGGTTTGGTGTTTGCAAGTTCTTTTAGCTTTTGTTTGTTCTGGAAGCTTTTTATCTCTCCTATTTTCGATGACATCCCAGCTGGATATAGCATTATTGGCTGCATTTCTTTCTCTATTTCTTCTTTTCTTTCTTTCTTTCTTTTCTTTCTTTCTTTTTTTCTTTCTTTCTTTCTTTCTTTCTTTCTTTCTTTCTTTCTTTCTTTTTATTACATTATTTTATTTTTTTAGTGTTCCAAGATTCATTGTTTATGGTCCACACCCAGTGCTCCATGCAATACCCACCATTGGGTTCACCCATTCTCCCCAGCCCCCTCCCTTCCAAGACCCTCAGTTTGTGTCTGAGTCCAAAGTCTCTCATGCTTCCTCTCCCTCTCTGATGTACCCTAATTCACATTTCCTTTCCTTCTCCTACTGTCTTCCATATTACTCCTTATGCTCCACAAGTAAGTGAAACCATATAATATTTGCCTTTCTTTGCGTGGCTTATTTCACTTAGTATAATCTCCAATCCAGTCCATGTTGCTACAAAAGTTGAGTATTCATCCTTTCTGATGGAGGTGTAATATTCCATTGTATATATGGACCATATCTTCTTTCTTTATCCATTCATCTGTTCAAAGGTGCCTTGGCTCTTTCCACAGTTTGGCAATTGTGGCCATTGTAGCTGCATATTTTTCTTGTTTAGTGTTCTGAATATATCATGCCAGTCCTTTCTGGCCTGTCAGGTCTCTGTGGCGAAGTCTTCTGCCAATCTAATATTTCTACTGTTGTATATTACAGGTCTCTTGTTCCATGCTACTTTCAGGATTTTCTTTGTCACCAAGACTTTTAAATTTTACTATTAGATGACAGGGTGTTGACCTATTTTTATTGATTTTGAGGGAGTTCTCTGTTCCTCTTGGATTTTGATGCTTGTTCCCTTCCCCAAATTAGGGAAGTTCTCTTCTAAGATTTGCTCCAGTATACCTTCTGCCCCTCTCTCTTTCTTCTTCTTCTGGGATCCCAGTTATTCTAATATTGTTTCACCTTATGGTATCACTTATCTCTCAAATTCTCCCTCATGGTCCAGTGGTTGTTTAGCTCCCTTTTTCTCAGCTTCTTTATTCTCCATCATTTGGTCTTCTATATCATTAATTCTCTCTTCTGCCTCATTTATCCTAAGAGTTAGAACCTCCATTTTCTTTTTCACCTTATTAATAGCCTTTTGATTTCAACTTGGTTAGATTTTAGTTCTATTATTTCTTCAGAAAGAGATTTTATTTCTCCAGAGAGGGATTCTCTTGTATCTTCTATGTTTTTTTTCAAGCCCAGTTAGCATCTTTTTAAAAAAGATTTTATTTATTTGTTTGACAGAGAGAACACAGCCAGAGAGGGAACACAAGCAGGGAGAATGAGAGAGGGAGAAGCAG